>JZKD02S2197706.1:339923-351322 GCA_000966675.3 Picea glauca | reverse complement strand
TCCCGGACTCCTTTTCAGACGATTTGTTTTTTTAACTTGGGTTTCTTTATGAGAGGAACTCAGATATACAACCAATTTTTGAAAAATTTGCACCAAAACCAATATAAAACATCCAACCTTGTCTGTTTGCTTCACTCCCACTGAGTCGACGGACGTACATTCTGTGCAATCGTAAACCAACCTGAATGGTAACCAACAACCAAAAGGTAATAAAAGGAAAGGATGCGGTAACAATCATAAGGGTGGGAGTAATAATAATAATAATAAACCTAAGGACAATGCTAATAATGAGAAGTAGAATAATAATTCTGGTGAGGGGAAGAAAGGAAGGCGAAAGGTGAAGTTTCCTTGCAAGCTTTGTACAAATGATCACCTTACCCATTTGTGCCCCAAACTTGCAGAAGCTGCGAGGCTTTTATCTCTACCACCTGCTGTGCGGACTAATCCTTTTTCTCATAATCAACACATGGCCTCGAGCTCCTCGAATTCTGAAAATGTAGTGAGTGGAAGTTAAAACCCACCGACGCAAGACGATGACCGTCTATGCATCAATATGGTTAAGTCTCAGGTTAATGTAGCCACTCAGTCTCATGATTACAGTTCTTCATAGACTATTCTAGATCTAGAGTATCCCCCTCCTCCAGAGGCACCTTTATAGATTGAAAAACTAGAGCCTCCACCTTGTATTCTGAAAGGAGTACTCAAACGATCTATGCACAACCTTAATTCTAGATTTTCCCATAATTATTCTATTGTTGAGGATCTGGGTAAAACCCCTTGTGCGATGTCGGCTTTGGAGGTACTCCAGACGTGTCCTTCATAGAGGAATGCCTTGTTATCTGTGTTGGGAGCTATAGACCCCTATGGCTCTAAGGTTATCAAGTTTGACGTCATGGATCCGAAGCCTCACTTACCTTACCATGTGGCATTCCAAATCCAGGTGGATTACTCAAAGTATACCATCAAACGTACTGTTATTGATGAAGGCACTGCAACGTTCGTAATGTCCCTAACCTTTTGGAAATCCATTGGCTCTCTAAACCCCTCTCAATCTCCAACCATGTTGACTGCATTTGATGATCTTTCTTTGCGTCCCCATGGTATTCTTCCTACCTTCTCGGTCCAGTTAGGTGGGAAGACGCTGGAGGTGGATTTCGAGGTGGTTGATGGACCCCTTGACTATAACTCGTTACTAGGACGTAACCGAACTTATGCTATGACTGTAGTTGTATCATTTTTCTTCCGTACTTTATGTTTTCCTGACGTTGGGAAAATCATGATGATCGATCAATTGTCCTTTGCATACGCTAGACCCAATGCATATTTTGGACTATTGATCCCTGTGATCGACAATTCTCAACCAACAACTGAGAATATTGGTGTCGAAATGTATTCATCCCTTATGGGTAATTTTTATTTTGAGGGACCAATTCGTCATATCTATGCAATGTCCAGTAGGTTTGCTTTGTCAATGAGGTTCGTTCCTTTCTGCACTTCATATTTTAACGATCCTTGGACCCTACCTTCCTTGACTGCATCGTGTGAAGGTCAGTCACATACTAGAATGGTTGTGCCATTGTCGGTGACAAAGATAACATATTAGGTTGTTATTGACTCTTCTGTCGACCTAGATCATGTTTCCTTGTAGACAAATGAGGAGGATCTTGTTCTTAAACCCATGTGGGCCACTTCATCGTCTTTCTCACATGACTTCCTTAATGATACTTTACCTTCGGATGAAGCAATCGTAGAGGTCATGAATGGTTCTAATAGACCATGGGATGATATGCACCATCACTCTTATCTCCTCCCAGAGCTTGCTAGAATCGAACCAGATGATTTTAAATCTACCTTGAGTAAGATATTCGGTCACGCCGTAGTTCCACTTGATACGCATGGTATTTATGTCGAAGGAAACATGGTGAGTATCTCCCCTACCATCACAATCAATATCTCTCATATTCCTGGTAAGGTTTGAAATGTATATATCGGTGCAGATTGTTCGTTGGAAGAAATTATGATCTACACCGAGCTCTTCAAATAATTTTGCGATGTATTCACTTGGTCATATGAAGAGATGCCAGGAATCGACCCCCGAATTATCGAACATGAGATTAAAACATACCAGGATGCTAAACCTGTTCGACAACGAATTAGAGCTGTCAATCCCAGGAAGGCCCCTGGTATTAAGGCAAAGGTGGAGAAAATTCTTAATGTTGGTTTTATATACCTAGTTCCCTTGACTAAATGGGTATCCAACCCCATTACCGTGAATAAGAAGCAAGGAACCATCCGTGTATGCATGGATTTTAAAGACCTGAATAAGGCATGTCCTAAAGACAAATTCTCGACACCCTTCATTGATCATATTCTCGATGAGTGTGCGGGAAACGAGATCTTTTCTTTTATGGACATATTTTTAGGATGCAACCAAATTTAGATTAAACCCGAGGATCAACATAATATGACTTTTATTTGTCCTTGGGGTAAATTCGTGTACCGAAAAATTTCTTTCGGCCTTAAAAACGCTGGAGCAACCTTCCAATGAGCTATGACCTTAGATTTTCATGATCTCAAGCATATAGTTGAAGCTTACCTTGATGATAACGCTGCTCATTCTTGCAAGAGAATGGATCACTCTACCTACCTTCAACTAGTTTTTGAAAGATGTCGCTATTATCACATCCGTTTGAACCCTCATAAGTGCATCATTTGCATTAGGTTAGGTCGTCTTCTAGGATTATTAGTCTCTGAGACTCAGATCATGGTGGATCCTTTAAAGGTTGAGGAAATACTTCAATTGCCTCCCCCACGCACTATTCGTCAACTTCAAGGTTTACAGGGGAAAACTAACTTTTTACATTGGTTTATAGTAAACTATGCCAATATTACTAAGGGTTTCATGCGTCTCTTGAATAAGGACACTCCTTTTATATGGGATGAGCGAGCCCAAGAATCCTTCGATGCTCTAAAGAAAGCCTTGGTATCAATGCCTTTGTTGAAGCCTCCAGACTACAATATAGATTACTTTCTTTATATCGCCGCGTTCGAAGGGACGATTAGTATGGTTTTAGTTCAGGAGGATGATGAGCTCCATGAGCACATCATTTACTATCTTAGTCAAAACTTAGTCGCTCTGAACTCAAGTATTCTTTTGTTGAGAAGCTAGATTTTCATGCCGTTCACATAGTTCAATGATTATTACACTATATATTGATTTGCAAAACTATCATGGTTGATGATGTCAATCCGGTTCAATACGTCCTTACTAGGTATATCAAAGGGGGAAAATATAATAAATGGATTGTGA
Source organism: Picea glauca (assembly GCA_000966675.3). NCBI lineage: Eukaryota > Viridiplantae > Streptophyta > Pinopsida > Pinales > Pinaceae > Picea > Picea glauca. The sequence continues at coordinate 348,012 of JZKD02S2197706.1, read as the reverse complement.
TCTTGCAAGACTTTGATCTCGATTTTCTAGTTTTTGCTGAGTTAATATCAGACTTCCCTCAGTTAGATGAGGATTTTATTCATGTTGATTCATTTGCAGATGAACACATTTTCCTTGTCTCGTCGTCAGACCCCTGGTATGGATATATTGTGATCTACCTTCAAACCTTGAAGTTCCCTCATCATCTTTCGAGAGATGACCGACGACGTATACGATATCAATATAAGAAATACCTTGTCGTTGACGACACTTTGTATCACTGAGGCATATATAATATCTTTTGTCGTTGCTTGACTCATGCAGAGGATGAGTCTGTCCTTAATGACTGTCACAATGGGGCTTGTGGTGGTCATCTATCTGGGCTTGCGACAACCCAAAAGATATTGTGAGCCGATTATTTTTGGCCGTATATTTTTAAATATTGTGTCGAAGCAGTCAAGATGTGTCACCCTTGCTAGGTGTTCACTCTGAATATGCGCTCGCATCCAACCTCTCTTCACCCATTCATTATTTTCGTTCCCTTCACCAAGTGGGGGATGGATTTTGTGGATTGCAACCCAACTTTAGCTGGGGGGTATCCGAATATTATCATGGCCATAAAATACTTTACTAAGTGGGATGAGGCCATTCATCTAATTAAATATGATGGTAAGATTGTTGCTTTTTTCATGTTCAATCAAATTATAGCTAGGTTCAGAATCCCGAGTGAGATTGTCATTGATCATGGCAATCACTTTCAGAACAAAATAATGAAAGAGTTAGCATCAAAACAGGGGTTTAAACATGGTCATTCATCCCATTACTATCTCTAGGAAAATGGAAAAGTGGAGGTCGCGAACAAGTCTCTCAAGACCATTTTGTAGAAAACTGTCAGCTAGAGAAAATCTGACTGACATATCATGCTTTACCCAGGGCTTTGGGAATACCGAACCTTCGTTAAAAATTCCACTGATTTTTCTCCTTTCCAATTAGTAAACGACGTGGAGTCGATCCTACCTACTGAATGTGAAATCCCTTCTCTTAGATTGACAGTTAAACTCCTACGTGACACTTCTGATCTTGAACAATGCCTCGTACACCTAGAGATCCTAGATGAGCAGCATCGAGATGCCTCTACGACTATCGAAGTGAATAAACGATGTGTCAAGGTACAATATGATAAATTTGTCTGTCCCCAGTAGTACATTGAGGGTGAATCGGTCCTCTTGTATGATCAAGCCAAAGAACCACTAGGGGCAGAAAAGTCCAACCCCATGTGGCAAGGTCCTTATATTGTGCGACGTGTCTCAGAAAAAGGAGCCTATGAATTAGAATATTATGAAGGGAATATACTGGCTGAGCCCAAGAATAGGATATACTTGAAAATATATTACACTTGATCCCCAATCTTGGGCGTACCTCTTTGTATACTCATGTATTTTACTGTATATATGTTTTCCCCTTTTGTCATCGACTTGCTTATTGATTTTTCCCTTGGTTGGAAGATGTCAACGAATTCTTTGGTCTACTTAGGATTCCCAGACAGGGCCAGTTGTCATACATGGAACTTGGCTTCCACCACTTGGGTTGTTTACTCACCCGAGGGTCAATTGGTTTCTTTAGGTGGCGCTTTCCTAGGGCCATCAATGAATAATGCGGTAGAATATAACGTCGTTATAGAGATTTTGCATGATGTCATTTCACATAATATTCATTCTTTAGAAGTTATCCTGGACTCCCAGTTAGTAGTATGTCAATTGAACAACAATTACCGTGTGCAAGACCCTACTCTACTCCGATGATTCCTACGGGTATGAATTTTGGATTGAAATTTTGATTTTGTTACTTATCATCACATACCTAGAATTTCTAATTATGTATCCGATGCATACACTAATTATGTTTTAGATTGGCATTTTTCACATAACTAAAGCAAAGAAAACACATTCACCAATGTACACATTGTAATATAAGTAAAGCTGAAGATGAATGTTTTTTATATTTCATCTCTCCAAAAATATGGTGTTATAGTAGAAAATTGGGGCTCACACCCTCAAAATACATATATGATCGATCAATACAATAACCATGACATCTACGCATGTGTCACCAAATGTGTGTCATGATAGCATAGTACGACGTTTGCAAGATGCCGAAAGAGTTTCACCCAAGCACGGGGCACACCTACTACCTTCCGCTGCATCGCCTCTGGTAGATCCTCTACCTGAACCATCTGAATTCTTTGCGTCAAATGAGACAGGTTTCCCTACATGTTTTGAAGCACTCTCTTAGCGTCTCCTTCAGCTAGCTCATCCCCCTAGTGCCTCCACCAATGTCGTGGGAGTCCATATGGTTGTCGTGGACCCACATCTGTGTAACATACATGTTTTAATTAGTACTTGACATCATCAAAAACATTTTTGTTTTCTTCTACAAAAATACAAAAAATGAAATATTCAAAAACGTTTTTTATACATATGCCTCCATAGGAGGAACCTGGTGGTAATGGCATGTCTAGATCTCCTCTGAAGTCGATCGCTACATATGGGTAGTTGTCCATAGATATCACCTGTCGATGCCACTAGAAGAAAAACTCGTCGTTGTAGGGTGTTGGTACCCTACCACCTCCCAACCACCTCATTACCTCGGTCCACCATGCCATGGCTGGATCGCGAAGTCCATGAAGAAAAACATCGACTCTAGGGCCCAAGCCTGGAACCCGCTCGAAGAAAAAAATACATAAGATAGATGCAAACCCAAAGTTGATCTTTCTACCTTGTTTTTCAGTTTGTTAGTTGGCTCTTCATGTCGACCAACAATGAGGTGCACCAGTCGTAAACCGTGGGTCACAAGCACTCGACCGAGTATAAAATAAGTGGCCTTGATGCTTGATGCAATGAGACTGACCCTATGATCCGTGTCAACACTAGGAAAATGATCTTGAGACTCAGGTTGTTGATCGCTCTGATTGGGAGTTGGCTCCTTACTTTCTGAGTTCCTGCAACGCAATAGGTGGCTATGTATTCCTCTATACTCATGCCACTCCCAACTCCTCTAGCTTTGAGGTTCACCACTTCACCCCGACATGACAATCCTGTCAGAAAGTATATGTCCTCGACTTCAATCCTTAATGGTTTCCCATCGAGGTTGAAGGCCTCTGTATCTGGATCCCAGTAGTTCACCAACATCTGGAGTAGTCTCACTTGAGCCCTCATGCCTCTGAGAGCCCAAAATTTATATAGCCCACATCTTCTTAATGCCATTTGGTCCGCTGGATCTCTTTCCACTGCAGCATAGACCTACTCATGCTCCCTTTCTCTCCACTCTAGCACCATCCTGCAAGTTTAAAATCAAATTTTGAGTCAATACCATTTTAATCAACTCACGGACTTGTATGCGAGCTGCAACTCTCACATTCACATATAGGGATACATATACACGATCAATTTTTATAACAATCACGTATAGGGTTGTGTATACGTGACCCAATGATCTACAACCCGCGTATACCCTAGTTTCTAATTTACGCCTTCAAATACTCAAGAATTGAAGCCTAAATGAAAATTTTAGACCAATAGAAATGAAGAGAAGAGAAAGAAGACTTGGTCTAGACGGTTGTCAATTACATCACTCGTAGCTTCCACAATCCATAGTTAAAACTCGAGAGCAATTTGGTCTAAAATGCACTATTTGTGTAAAAAATACAAATGATATGGTAAATTGGCTATTTTTACCCACTTTACATAGTTTTTTCTAATATTTTGGCCTAGTGGACTAATAATGCAGTGGATAGAGTTGGTTTTGGTGGTTTTATCTAGGGATTCTTGTGCTTTCTAGCGTCATTTCACCCGTTCGTAACTTTGGAAGGTATTTTCGTTGACCAACATATAGGATAGGTCATCACTATGTTTTGCCCACTTGCATTGTCCTATAATTGCAATTTGTATGCCTTAGGTATGACCCCATTTATTAGTGACACAGATCCTTCTTTCTACAACTAGAAGTGTCATTAGTGAATGGTAGAGACTTACCAAACATGGGTGCCCTAGTTAGAACCTCTATGTCATTCGATGCCCATGCAGAGATTTTGTCCGTAGGACCGAGAATCCCTTATAGCTAATATATGACTTTGCGTTCAAACCTAATTTATTACTCATAAACATGCTGACCTATACTTATGGGGACTCCCAACGAGTATGGTTTAAGCTCTTTTCCGACTCTCTCTCTAAAAAAAAAAATATTGTCAAGTGAACTTTTCCCTTTCACACTCATAAATTGGATTTGAAGGGATGTTTATTTGGTGTAAGTTTAACCCTTTTTCAAACCAAGTAGACAAAATTTATGAAAAATGACATTCTTTGGCGTTAAGTTGTAATTGCATCTCATTCTCTTGCTTGCAGTATTGAGTCTATTGCCAATTCTCACTTTCTCATAATAATCCTGCCACCTCAACAGTTTGCAACATCATCCAAACAGAGCCTTGTTTATATCCTTTGCAGCTTGACACCCTATACCTCAAGAGGAAACATTCCCCTGAGTGTCCATATCCTGCATGCACCTCCTTGCATTGAGCATAGGTATGTTCCACTGTTGGAACTAGATTCTTACTCGTGACACTCGTTGTATCATATCATTCATTTGACTATGAAAAAACAAAAAATACGGGTGAGAAAATAATATTATCTTATGTTGGCAGTAGTCGTGTCACCTTTGAACATAACAAAAACTTTTGAGTCCACTTGTCATCAAAATTTTGGGTTTAGCATGACCTTAGGAAGCTGATCTTGTTACTTAGAGTTTACTCCCCTGACTGGTTACTCTTCCAGTCCCTATGGAGAGTTTGATTGGTGCCTCCTGCATCACAAAGTTTCACCATTTAGTCTATGCTGCCAGAGTCATCCATATGCCTCATGCTATTGTTCAAAGGATGTCTATCAACATGTGTCGGTCATTTCTCAAATATCTTGACTTTGCATGTTGGCCATACCCTCAGTGTGTCTTAGAGTTACATGAAGTTGTAGTCCTACAATGCACCCTCGTCCTACTTTCCTGATGGGTAGGTAACCTTGATCCCAACAGTTGACATATCCTTATTGGTCACTGACTGGGGCGTTATCCTTGTGTTTGATGACAAGAAACCTATTCACACAGTGGGATTAGTGCAAGGTCTTGGATGTGATTAGCCTTATTGGTGGTTTCCTCACCTTTGTTGGCAATTTTCCTTATTGGCTGCTATTCAAAGGGTCTTTTTTGTGCACTGCTTGCATCTAGTGCATGTGAAAGACACACAGGGTCGTTGGTTCGTGAACATTTTCTTTGTCCGAGTTCCTCCAAATCATCAAGGTCCTGCTTTGTACCTCGTGCTGAATGATGAGAGATGCCTTAATGCTCTCCTTTTAGCGAGTCTTGTTGGCAACCCCACATGATTTCGTTATGTGAACAAGAAATTACATTCTCTATAGCTGTCTTCACCTCATTCTTGTAAACATTATCATTTTGAGATGATTTTCAGAGTAGAAAAGACATTCATTAATTCTTTAAGTTTGCATTTTCGTTTTGTTTTCATGCTTGATTCATGACTGAAAGCATGAATCAAACATGAAAACCTAACTTGGTATTATATTTTCTATACAAGGTTTTCTTTTAAGAGTTATCATGCTTATATCCAATTTAAATCCAACACTTGAATGACTTATCTTTGGGATGTTTTGGGTATTGATATAATTTTCATATACTTAGATGGTTTGCATTTGAATTATGAGGATTTTTGTTTTTTTATATTTTTACCCTTTGCAAAAACAATGGTCGTGCTAGTAGTCATGGGAATTAATGTGCAACTGCTGTACTCTGTACTTAATTCACCTTGATGGCACAGTGATTTAATGAGCCTTTCATTATGATTATAGGGTTTTTGATTCTGTGTGTCGGGTTTTCATTTCTAGGAATGGTAAAGCTTCATGACCTAACCCTTGATGTTTATGCTATGATAACACACAAGCTTCATTTTGGTTATTTTCCMTTTGATACATTCAGATCTATTCCTATCGCTCCTACCRTCCAAACCTAAAAATGTTATGAGTCATCCCTATTACATTCTAGTCACGTTTTTTATGGCTCCTRTTGTTCGTTTGGAGCCAAATGGCCGTCAGGAATTGCTATCTCACAGTGATGCGAATCCAACCAAATAAAACGAAATTGCATGCCAGAGACACGTTTTTGCGGGAGCGATCCTAAGAAAAAYGTTACGAATTAGTCCAAACCATTTAAGACCCATTTAGKAAATGGGGCCATTTACCTTCATCACGAGAAGATTCTTCAAAAACAAATCTATTTCGGAGGTATGTTTCGTTTTCTGGATTGCATTTTCTCAGAAAATTTGTTTTGCCTGAGTTTTCTTTTTCCCCTTTCCTCTCTGTGGGTGTGAAGATATGCAGAAAAAGGATGATTTCTATCATAGACATAAGCTAAACCCCACTATCAAAGACCTGTGTGTTGATCCACAAGAGGATCATGCTACCACAAATCAAAATTTTGTTGTTGGTCGAAACCCACTTGGCAAAAAAGTCACGGTCTATTTTTCATGCCTAGAACGTCATTGGAGGAGGTTTTCAGATGTGGTAAAGGAAAGGTTTCCTATGGTTCCTATTCATGAGCCAAATCAGGTGGTTTTAAACAAATCAATTGTTAAAGGCAGGAATGCAAAACATAGTAATTCAAACTTAATTTTTAGAAACAAGAGGATCAAGCAGGTTGATAATGTAATTATAAAAAATCTCAACAAATTTCCACACCATCATAAATTCAGATTTGTCAAATTACTGAAGTAGTTAATAATTGTTTATTTTTAGATTTGATTCTGTTTAAAAATAATAAAAAAAATAGATTTTATGGTTGATTTTTACTATTTTAGACTAGCTATAGAAACCTGTAGCTTATCTTTTTCTAAAAATCAGGTATCTTTTAAATAAAAAAACATAATTTAGTTATGAGAAATCTTCTAACTTATTCATGTTTTCGTTTTCAGGGAATAGTATATTTAGATGATGATCTTCTGGGGGATACATGTTCGACTTTGCTCTTGAATGATTAGTATTTCTTTTGTTTTCCTTGTAAAAACTTTCAATAATTTTTTAAGAAAAAAAACAATTCAAGTATGAGTGGTTGGAAGCCCTTTATTTTTGTAATATTATTAATCTCTTGAGATCTCATCCTATCCTAGGATTAGGAAAGTAGGATTTCAAAACACTTTAAATACTCTGCATTTTGTAAAGGAGATCATCTTGGCTTGGAACCAATGATGGACGAATGATTTTCAGAACTTAATGGAACAACGTATAGCATTTCGGCTTTAGACCACTGTGAATGTTGTTTCTTTAATGTTTTGTTTTCTCTTATCTTGGAATATTAATGTGTAGTATAGCTTTAGTCTCAATGACATGTTAAGTTCCATGATATTCATGCTATAGATGTCATTCATGATTTGTTGTTCCATATGCTGTGACAATGATCATCGTATCAATTTTAAAATCAAGATTTTTCTTTGATGTTTAATTGATGGATAAAATGAATGTGTTACATAAATATTTCTCTGATTGCAATCATTTGCAATTATAAGATCATTGAATTAATATGTGTTCCCTATTCCATTCTTAAATCCTGACTGCCAATTACATTCCTCGAATTTATTCAGGAAAATTTTAGTATAAGCCTACTGTAGATTTCTAACACAGGCGGGGCAGTTGGATGCTCTTGGTTCATATAGAGGCACAAACACATTTAACGAACTAATAACATGTTATCTTCACCTGCTTCTAATTTCTGTCATTTTATGTATTAGTGAAACATGATAGTTTCAAATTGGCTTTGACCATATGTGCATCTTTGTTTCACAATTAGTTAATTCAAGTTTTATATGATTTATAATTAGAAAAGAAAAAATATAAAAATGTTCTTTCTTTATCTGCTTCTAAAAAACAATTATATTACATTGATTTTGTAAGTTTCCATTAAAACTTGCAACCTATAAATTCTGTTCATAAGTGATATTTTTATGTTTTCTTTCTCTTCCTAAATACATTTACAATAATTATATATATATATATATATATAA
>JZKD02S2197706.1:329111-339836 GCA_000966675.3 Picea glauca | reverse complement strand
CCCTTTCTTTATTTTAGGACCTTAGATTGGCTAACGAAGCCATTAAACCTGTCAGAACAAGTTACACCAAATGACTTGGGTTATTTAGACAACCCCAGACTTGACCTGTTCTTCCAGTTGTGGGGTTGTCAATTTTTCCCGTCAACAAATGGCACTAGAAGGAGGGCCTGAGGTCGATTTAATGATTAAATGTTTCATCCCTCAACCTTTCATAATTCCAAATTTATAAATCCTTCTTCTGCGTCATCTTATAATGCACTACAAGGAAGGTTAGATGACAAGCTAACTATTTGGAGTCAATTTCTTCAAATTCTTAATGACTCTTGCCCAAATCACTGTGTTGGAACATGCTTTTAATGTCTCATTACTAGTTATTTCCAACAAGACAGATGATCTATTTTCAGAACTCACCTTTGATGGTGAAGGGAACACATATGTAGTAGACCATATTTCTAATTTTTTTTTTATAAATGTTTAGGACATAATATCATTGATCCTAATGTTACATGCAGGTTGTTCGCTCTCACTTTCCGAGGTCGGGTTGAATATTGGTTTGAATCTTTTCCAGCTAATTCGATTCATTCTTTGTCTGAGTTTGTAATTGAGTTTTTATCAGATTTTAACAATTATGATTATGATGAATTAAGTGAAGAATTAAGTTGCTTAAGGAAAGAAAATGGTGAATCATTCAATGATTTTGCAATTAGGTTCATTCATGTTTGTAATAGATTCCCTTTGAAAGAAATGCCACTTATTAATGAATGGTTTGAATATCTCGTTTCTCTCTTAGAAAAACAAGATCAATTAATTGTTAATTAGTTTGAATTGAGCACTAACACTCAATCTCAAGATGGTTCAAATTTTGATGTTGATCTTGAAGATTTTGAATCACCACAATTTTTGTCAACTTTTTTCATTTTGGAAAATTATGAGAAACATCATATTTTACAAAATTCAATTGTCACCTCTAATTATTCTTTGTCAATGATGTCTTTTCCTATCAAAGAAGGAACCTTGAATTTAAAATATGACATTTGTCACACTCTCATAGATTTTATAACTATTTCTAAAGTAAAAGAGGTCAAATGTGAAGTTGATAATCATGTGGACGATAAAAATTCCCCTAATTTAATTGAACAGATCCATGATCGATCAGTGGGAGACAAAATCATTAGGAAGACTATTAATCAATCTTCTATCTCTAGTGATTTGCTCTCAAATTCTCCCTTACACAATGAATCAAATTGTCTCTTAGAAACTGTCTCGTATTCTTTAAAAGAGAATACAACAGAGGTTGATCAATTTATACAAGGAGAGGGAACAAAACCAGATTTTGAAACGCATATACCTATCATTTCAAGAGATGCATTTCGTCTCCTCAATTATTCTACATATTATTCCTTGTACCTCGATATTTTTTATTCTAATGTTGTGCAATTGCATGTTCCATATTACCTTGTAGAGAATTCAACATTATATAATCAGGTATAAAGAGATTACCGAATAGAAGATAAAGAGGAAAATAATTCTACCCATGAACATATTAATTCTTATTCTCATCAATTATCCGTGGGTAAATGAAGAAATGATTTGAAAGAGTCTCAAATTACATCTTCCATTGATTCATCTCAAATTGTGTTTTGAGAAGGATCTAAATTTTTCATGATCAATTATTTGAGGTTGAAAAGTATAATCGGCCAAATATTACTACCAATGATGATTATTCAAAAATGTTGGTCATTCCATTTAGTTCACCTCAAATAGTTAACCTTGAAATATCTAATCTCAATGGAAAGTTTCAAGAGAATGAGACACTTCTTTTCCGATTGAGAATCACAATAAGTTCTCTCCATCTTGATCTGACCTTTTTACAAGATCCTTTCCTTGATAGTCTAATACTTTATTCTCATCAGGAATATTTGTCGTATGTGAATTATTTCAAACAATCCCATGTTAGTAATTGCATGCATTATGATAGGACTGCAGATTGGTTGGAGTATTCATATCCCAAAAAGTTTCTAGGGAATGGTAAGATTATCTTCACTTTATTTAGAGATCAAGGAGGTAACTTTAACACACTCATTTATATCCTTCAGATGGAGAAAATATGGAACGAAAGGAAAATTGTCGGGAGGATGGGGCACTTCGGTCTAGGTCGATGGTTATGTCAGGTCCCCATAACTCTCACAAGCTTCACAATCTCATTTTTTCATACTTTTGTAACCCATATAATGACAAAATTGCAGAATGGCTGGAGGATTCATACAAAAAGAATGTTCAAGGGAATGGTAAGATCATGCTTGCTTTGTTTTTAAATGATGATGATAAAGGTAAGTATGATATATTTATATCATTTTTTGATATACTACCATTCTTGTTAGTAATATTTGATTTTGTTTCCATTACAGGATTGGGGTTACTCCGATGGCTACATTGGAAGCATGACTTCACATAGTATTTTGATTTGTTTAGTAGTTAGGGTAGGTTTTCTTTTAGTTTTATTTCTCACTATTTCTCTTTGTAATAATGTAGTTAAAGAACACAAGTGGGTGCACCAAGAGAACCATAATATGATTGTTGTCAGGGAAGCCCACTTGATCCTTTTCTCTCCGCTTTTAGTTGAATATTTCTTTTCAAAACCAAAATATTATTATGAAAATTTTAAATGGAAAGTAAGGAGATAAGTAAAATTTGAACTATCGATTCAACCCTGACCCAAGGTGCCATGAGTAGGACTGCACTCATATTAATTAGTATTTTTCTATTTTGTTTTAGTCTCCCAAGAGATATTTCACGTGAAGATTTCAGATCCACTCTCTTGTAAATATTTTTGATTTTCTTTTTTCTTTTTTCTTTTGGTTCTTTTCATTTTGCTTGTTTTTGGTTTTTTTTTCTAAAAAATTATGTCTGTGTCACCATTTCATTTGTGGAAGGAAAATCATAATTTTTATCCAAGAGAAACGTCTGACTACTTTTCAAAGCACCATGCTATAAATTGTTAAACTGAAATCAATAGAAGAAAGTTCCTACTCAAAACAATGTTGATGGTTTCTTTTCAAAATCTCCAGAGGATAACGATTATCATTAATAAACTCTTAACGTTGTTCCTGTTTTTAAGAAAACAACTCGATTATACCTTCCTGTCCTTAAGATGGTTTCTTAACAGGAATCTAAGTGTCCAAATCATGATAAGGATCATTTTAAGAAAACACATGAATTATATAAGAACAATTTCTGTTTGATAAAATATGAAGTTTTCAATATCACCCCGCTCTCTTGAATATCATAAAGTTTCTGCAAATTTGTAAATTAATTCTAGAGATTTGAAAGCACTGCATATGTGTGGGAAGTGTTTGTAAACTCGCTGAGACATTGAACAGGTCTGCTAGCAGTGGGTAAATGCATCCATGATACCAAGGCAACTTCGTTGGGGTACTAAACAGGCCTGTTGGTAGCGAAGCAATGCTGGGTTCAAGAAAATTATTAGGTATGTCCCTTAAAATTAATCCATGAATACAGATGTTCTTCATCAATGATGGATGACTTTTGGACATGCTAGAGGTGTTAGAGTGGGTTAAATGACATCCCTGTCGAGGCTATGGACGTCTGTTGGTAGCAGTGGCTATGTCAATAGTATCGGAGTCAGTTGCATAAACATCGTTCCTCTCGAAATCTAGATCTGATATCAGATTACACTTTTGATGGAAACACATCTGATGCCAGACTATATTATCCCCTGAGTTTTTCATTCTTGATGTGTTGTTAGTTGCTTCTCAAATCTTCATTTTTCTGATTCATCCTAACATGAAATTTTGGTGATGTAGAGATAACTGCTTCGCCTAGTAATTCGCCATTGTTGGTAGCCCCACACGATTTCATTATGTGAACAGGAAATTACATTCTCTATAGCTGCCTTCACCTCATTCTTGTAAACATTATCATTTTGAGACGATTGCTGGAGTAGAAAAGACATTCATTAATTATTTAAGTTTGTGTTTTCATTTTGTTTTCATGCTTGATTCATGACTGAAAGCATGAATCAAACATGAAAACCTAACTTGGAATTATATTTTCTATACAAGGTTTTCTTTTAAGAGTTGTCATGCTTAAATCCAATTTAAATCCAACACTTGAATGACTTATGTTTGGGATGTTTTGGATATTTATATAATTTTCACATGCTTAGATGGTTTGCATTTGAATTATGAGGATTTTTGTTTTGGTATATTTTTACCCTTTGCAAAAACAATGGTCGTGCTAGTAGTCATGGGAATTAATGCACACCTGTTGTACTCTGTACTTAATCCACCTTGCTGACACAGTGATTTAATGAGCCTTTCATTACAGGTATAGGGTTTTCAATTCTGTGTGTCGGGTTTTCATTTCCAGGAATGGTAAATCTTCACGACCAAACCCTTGATGTTCATGCTATGATAACACACATGCTTCATTTTTTTATTTTTATTTTCCCTTTGATACATTCAAATCTGTTCCTATTGCTCCTACTATACAAACCTAAAAATGTTCTTAGTCATCCCTGTTACATTCTAGTAGCATTTGTTATGGCTCCTGTTGTTCGTTTGGAGCCAAATGGCCGTCAGGCATTGCTATCTCACAGTGATGTGAATCCAACTAAATAAACCGAAATTGCATGTCAGAGACACGTTTTTGTGGGGGTGATCCTGAGCAAACCGTTATGAATTAGTCCAAACCCTTTAAGACCCATTTGAACAATGGGGCCATTTACCTTCTTTGTGAACAAATTCTTCAGAAATGAATCCATTTCAGAGGTATGTTTCATTTTCTGAATTGCATTTTCTCAAAAAAATTGTTTTGCCTGAGTTTTCTTTTTCCCCTTTCCTCTTTGTGGGTGTGAAGATATGAAAAAAAAGGATGATTTATATCATAGACATAAGATAAACCCTGCTATCAAAGACCTGTGTGTTGATCCACAAGAGGACCATGCTACCACAAATCAAACTTTTGCTACTGGTCGAAACCCATTGGGCTAAAAAGTCACAATCTGTTTTTCATGCCTAGAAAGTCATTGGAGGAGGTTTTCAGATGTGGTAAAGGAAAAGTTTCATGTGGTTCCTATTCATGATCCAAATCAGGTGGTTTTAAGCAAATCAATTGTCAAAGTAAGAAATGCAAAATAGAGTAATTCAAACTTAATTTTCACAAACAAGAGGATCAAGCAGGCTGATAATGTAATTATCAAAAAACTCAACAAATTTCCACACCATCATAAATTCGAATTTGTCAAATTATTGAAGTAGTTAATAGTTTTTTTATTTTTATATTTGATTTTGTTTAAAAAAAAAAACAAATAGATTTTTATGGTTCTTTTCTATTTTAGACTAGGTACAGAAACCTGTAGCTTATCTTTTTCTAAAAATCAGGCCTCTTTTAAATAAAAAATCAGAACTTAGTTATGAGAAATATTCTAACTTATTCATGTTTTCGTTTTCAGGGAATAATAGATTTAGATGCTGATCTTCTGGGGGAGACATGTTCAACTTTTCTCTTGAATGATTAGTATTTATTTTGTTTTCCTTGTAAAAACTTTTAATAATTTTTGAAGAAAAAAAACAATTCAGTTATGAGTGGCTGGAAGCCCTCTATTTTTGTAATATTATTAATCTCATGAGCTCTCATCCTATCCTAGGATTAGGAAAGTAGGATTTCAAAACACTTTAAATACTCTGCATTTTGTAAAGGAGAGCATCTTGGCCTGGAACCAATGATGGATGAATGATTTTCAGAACTTAATGGAACATCGTATAGCATTTTGACTTTAGACCACTGTGAATGTTGTTTCATTGATGTTTTGTTTTCTCTTATCTTGGAATATTAATGTGTAGTATAGTTTTAGTCTCAATGACATGTTAAGTTCCATGATATTCATGCTATAGATGTCGTTCATGATTTGTTGTTCCATATGTTGTGACTGTGATCATCATATCAATTTTCAAATCAAGATTTTTCTTTGATGTTTAATTGATGGATAAAATGAATGTGTTACATAAAGATTTCTCTTATTGTAATCATTCCCAATTATAAGATGAGTGAATTAATATGTGTTCCCTATTCTGTTCTTAAATCTCGACTGCCAATTACATTCCTTGAATTTATTTAGGAAAATTTCAGTATAAGCCTATTGCAGATTTCTAACACAGGCGGGGAAGCAGGATGCTCTTGGTTCATACAGAGGCACATACACATTTAACGAACTAATAATAGGTTAGCTTCATCTGCTTCTAATTTCTATCATTTTATGTATTAGTGAAACATGATAGTTTCAAATTGGCTTTGACCATCTGTGAATATTTGTTTCACAACTTAGTTAATTCAATTTTTATATGATTTATAATTAGAAAACAAAAAACAAAAAATATAAAAATGTGCTTTCTTTATATTCTTCTCAAAAACAATTATCTTTACATTGATTTTGTAAGTTTCCATTAAAACTTGCAACCTGTAAATTATGTTCATAAGTGATATTTATATGTTTTCTTTCTTTTCTTAAATACATTTACAATATATATATATATATATATATATATATATATATATTTAGTTTTAACATTAGTTATTTTATTCCCTTTCTTTATTTTAGGACCTTAGATTGGCTAACAGAGCCATTAAACCCGTCAGAACAGGTTACACCAAACGACTTGGGTTATTTAGACAACCCCAGACCAAACTTGTTCTTCTAGTTGACGGCTTGTCAAATCTGCCCGTCAACAGGTCTCCTTCCATCGAATTTAGCCCATCTATTCTGGAAACGATACATAGAGTCCTATGAGTACCTAGAGGCTTGTAGTCATCAGTGGTAGGTTCTCTCACCATTGAGAGTTGGGAATAAATCAATGTATGTTGATCGATGGATTCTTCAAGTGTTCAACCTCAACACTTTTATTCACACTTGTAAGAATGTACTCAGTTCCTTGATACCTACTTTCATTATTGATAGGTTGTCGCATGTTTTTTTAACGGTATACCTCAATGACTGGTAATCAAACAAAGTCTCATTATGTTCGACCATAACTCCTTTATTCACATGATGTATACTTGCACCTTTGGCGGATCGTGTAGAAGACTTGAAGACATCAGTTCATAGTCACAACTTTCCTGAGCTGTTGCTATCATTCATTGGACTAGTACCTATATGACTTCAGTGATCATGGGAGATTAGATTGTACTCCATTGTATATGGATATCTTCAAATTGATTTTGAGACTAGTTTTCACTAGGCCTTGTTCGTGACTATGACAAGCCTATGGAATGTATCTACTTTTGTATTTCCTATTCATGGCCATGGACAACTATTTGGTATATTTCCACATGGATTTGCAGTGTAATTCAAATTGGCAGCCATGTGGGCAAAGTCATTATGGATTGTAATATTCTTATGAGCAACTAGTTCATCCAGTTGGGTCTCCATTACTCCACTTATGGGAATTATAATATATTTCAGCCATCAAAGATACTCCTCTGACCTCACATATTAGGGGGCATTTGTTATATAAATATTTTCCTCACCCTATGCAAACTTGCTCAGAAGGCCTTTTCCATTTCCCTATGCATACTTGAAGTCCCCTTTTGCAGTTCCCAGAGATAAAAATTATATTTTTCCACATATACGTGCCCTAACAACTATACAACATGTGTATACGTAGGTTGCACCATTAAAACCCGTCTACGTCGTATTTTGTGCTCAAAATTAAAAAATGGTGTCAGGTTTCCATGTCATGTCACATGATCCATGATCCTTGGCCTTCCATATACTTGAAACATTTCGACTTGGCCCTTTAGTTCCATTTGAAGGATATAAATGGGCCTTATCCGAGTTGTGGAGAAGAGGAGAAGAATTCAACTTTGAGAGAAAAGTTACTCTGGAGAAATTATTCACTTCATATTGAGTCTGCATCCCTTTGTCATTTTAAGTGTGAACACATTGTTCAACCCCCAAGCTCTTTCCTATTTGATGGAGAACCTCATTGTCTCTCTTATATGAGCTTGCCTTTGGTGGAGGATTGAAGTGATGGAGACCTAGCTGGAAGGGACTTAGTTTCTGAGTTCCGAACGTGCTGACATGGAAGTTTGTCATTCATACACTTTTGTCGATTACATTTTAATAGAAATACTCTTTTCTCATCCAATTAATGTATTGCAAATATTTGAATTGTTATTCCATGGGCGCATTTGTTATGAATATTGATGGATTATGCTATTGTATGTGTTAACTTTATACATTATCACCATATTCTTGTGTATCTTGGTCGTTGAGGACAAGTTGCAGGTGTATTTCTTTGAGTCAAGTGTTCAACAATGGACTTCATCGAATGTCTGGACGAGGTAGGCTCTTTATCTTGTCACGTTAGCATATTTGTTTATATAGCATACTTGAGATTATAGTTGATTTATTCAGTCATTTCCATCTATTGTGGTTCACCCCATGCCATAGAGTGATTTTCCTTGTAACAGGTGATGGAAATGGAGGCCATGAATGCTGAAGTGTTGTGGGTGGAGGGCATCATACCAGTTCCCACAAACCCATTTTGAAACACCATTAGAGATGTTGGTACGTCCTTATTCTCTATTCTCTATTCTGCATAAATGTGGGGCATGTTAAATGAATTGGGGAGGGTGTTGGTGGTGTGGAGCCTTAACTGCTTCTGCTTCCAACGCACCATGTGACATGCAATCTCTAGGTGGCACCCCATCCAGGGGTGGTATTTTAAAATATTAAATATTTAATGTCTGAAGAATATTTATGATATCAAAGGGGAATATTTTTTTTTTAATATCTATAGGTACTGGTATTATAGAATATTAAATATTTAGTATCTCAAGACTATTTATCATATCAAGGATGATCTCACCCAGATTTTCTCAAGGTGTAGTTTATGTGTGGTTAACTATTGTCAAATGAAAATGTGACAAATAAGATACTTTGAATTTTAGATGTCCAACAAAACCATTATGGTTGACCAAAAAATTTAAAATTCTATTGGTTATTGAATTTCCAACTCATCAACAATTTTTTTTCTTATAAGGTTCATTTTAGCCCAAAATCTCCTCTAATGAGAATTGTTTGGAAGGAAGTCCTTTAAGGGGTAGTTGGTGTGGTGGTGGATGTTAAGTGAAACAAGGATTCCCTACTGAGTTTCTTGGAGACTTGGTTCCAGGATAAGTCCACATTTCCATGGAGACCCATTACTTGCTATGTGATTTGGGGTATTTGGTTGTTCATAAATTGTATTATCTTTGAAAGTTTAGTCTATCCTTCCATCTTGGTGGCTCATAAAATAGAAGAAACATACAACAACGTATATAAGCCTTCCTCTATAACAACACTCAAGTTTCAAAAGATATAAGTATCAATATTGAAATTTCTTGGGGCTTCTTCAACATGGCTAGTCAATGGAACCCGAGAAATTATGGAGTAGGGGACATCCTCTTTTTAAGTCATATACATTATTTTGCTTACAAGTATGAAGACTGTTTAGGTTTCAATAATATATATGAATTTTTTACTATTTGAGTTCACTTGAAAGCTATAGTAGGGAAAATTTTGGACAAGCTTCAAGTGTTAGGGAATTTGAAGCTTCTCATGGATTAAGCAGTTAGTAAATGAAGGATTCAAAATTTGGTGTTATCCCTCATATTTAGCATTTGAAGCTTCTCATGGATTAAGCAATTAGTGAATGAAGGATTCAAAATATGGGGTTATCCCTCATTATAAATATGGTTTTGGAAGTTAAATGATAGTTTGTTGATATGTCCTTTTAACATATTTACAACGACAACAACTTTAAATTGTAAAATTGAATTTTTTATTAACATTAATGTCTTTTCATAAATTGATTTGAATTTATTTAAAGAAATACTAAATTTATCATTTTATTTTCATTTTTAAACAATTTTATAGTGAAAAGTGGTGGTTTTTTTTTCCTTTTAATTTATATTGAATTAATTAATTAAATTTAATAACTTTCTTATGTATATTAAATTAATTAATTGTATTTTATAAGTTTATTAGGTATCATATCAACTATAGTGACTCCAATAGTTTTGGTTGAAACCATAAACATAATTGTTCTTACACAAATAACTCAACCATTGAAAGTTTAGCTGTCCACAATTTTGGAAATAGGTGTCATCTAAGGGATACCTTACCATTTCCTAGTATATATTAATTAACAACTTCTTTGATGATGAAAACATTGAATTATTCATTGAAAAAATACCAAATAAGGATTGGAGGCATTTATTTCCTTTAGTACTTTGTTAGATTACAAAAAGGTAAAAGTAAATCTTAATTATATTGAGTTTTTAACATGAAATTATTTGACAAATTTTTGTTTCCAGGTTATATTGTCTGGGGAAAGCCCCCAAGTAATTCACTTCTTTTCGAGGATGGTACCTAAGATAAACCCTAGAATCTCCAGGGCACAAGGCTGATAAAAAATAGTTCTCAAATCCATTACAACAAATATACTCGTTAAGAGCTCAACATGTAACTTTTAGGAATTGGACCTAGGTGAGGAGGATAACTGTTGATTAAGGTTGGTTGTCATTGATGTCAACCCTTGAAGAAAGATCTGTAGCACAAAGTTTTGGGTAATGGAACCAATAGTGTTTGATGTAAATATGACTCATTATTGTTTTTTCATGGTTGATAAGAAGTAAATATGGATGAACTCCAAAGTGGTCCCC
>JZKD02S2197706.1:288210-309947 GCA_000966675.3 Picea glauca | reverse complement strand
TGTGTGTGATTGTTTATTTATTACTGCTCATTATTGGATAATAATTCTACATTGATATAACATTTGAAGAAAAAGGATTATAATTACGTTATTACTGATTCACCCCCGCTCTCAGCTATCCAACAATTTTTAACATGAAATTATGTGACAAATTTTTGTTTTCAGGTTATATTGTCTGGGGAAAGCCCCCAAGTAATTCACTTCTTTTCGAGGATGGTACCTAAGATAAACCCTAGAATCTCCAGGGCACAAGGTTGATCAACAATAGTTCTCAAATCCATTACAACAAATATACTTGTTAAGAGCTCAACATGTAACTTTTAGGAATTGGACCTAGGTGAGGAGGATAACAACATTCCTCCTAACCAGCTGATCTAAACCTAATTGACCAATCACATGAAAAAATATGTGTGAATGATTAGAATACTAAACACCATTTACAATTATAATCTATAAATCTAAAAAACTGAAATGACATGCCAAAGAAAATGTACATATATTTGAAATGATATTTAATAAAACATTAAGAAAAGAATGGCCTTACTATTTTAATTTTGAAGATGAATGACCTTACTATTTGAATTTTGGGAACTAGCCAATCAAGCTTCTATAATTTTTGGAAGGATTATTTAAGGAAAGAATCTTTCAAAGCTAAACTTCAAAAGGACATGAATTTTAATGAAAACTATATTGATACATTTATTAAGAAACTAGCATACATGAATGAGCATAAAACATAGAAGGAATATCTTCCCTCAAATCATAGGTTGAAACAAAATAGAGGACGTTGGGACATCTACATTGATATACTACAACAATTGATTCAAACTTGTGAATTGTCGGAGCAGAGAAGAAGTAAAGTAATCCTTAGGACAACTGATTCCATAAAAGTATTGGAAGAGACCTCCATTATGCTGGGCGATTAAATTTCTACCAAGGTAGAATTTGAAGCGAAGTTCAGATCTCCTTGGGTGCAAATTTCGATGGTCTCACAAGTTTCCTTGAAGCTAATATACATAAATGAGTCACTAATTTTGGTAGTTGATAATCTGAAGCATAACTCTATTATTAGGGAACACATTGATTTAAATAGCATTGGGAGTGAAGTGATTTCAATTTGGGTAAAAGAAAAAATATCACGGGCCCTCTTTGTGACTACATCAAAGTATAGGTAAACCAAGCCTTCCAGGCAATCTCCAAGATATCTTAAATATGAAGTAGTTGAGATAGTTAGGTCAAATGAAGCACATGTGTGACTAGAATGGGAAGGAATTACTTAAACAACATTTCTCAACAAAATAAGGATTTAGATGATAATGAGTTGCCTCCTTTCAATTTTTTTATGTAATAACCTTATGTGACTTTCCCCTCCTTTTGTATATAGTTGTGTCTTTACCACTTGATCGACATACATATTTACATAACAAAGATAATGTATTAACTAGTTCTTATCCTTTTCTACAAATATGCATGTCTTGAGCAATTCTACTTATCATAAATCTTGTTATTATTTTTTAATTTATATCCATGATTAAACCTATGCTATCCTCTATTAGGCAACATTGTGCTTAAAGAATATCTATTTTTCTTAAAAATCTTATAATTTTTTGAAAATAAAAAATCACACATTGTTTTTTCCCTAACATTTCCCATCCTAGCCCTAAGGAACATTACATTTCTCAAAAAAACCCCTCAATATTGCTTCTTTTCCCATTTCCCATCCTAGCCCTAAGGAACATTACATTTCTCCAAAACCTCCTCAATATTGCTTCTTTTCCCAAACAAGAACTTATTTTCCCAAACAAGAACTTCTTTTCCCAAACAAGAAAAATAAATCTACATGACCTTTTGATACTTTTCAATACGTGCTATATGCTCAAATGTTTTGGCTCAAGCCAATTTAATTTTGAGTTTAATTTTAACTTTGTATTAAAAAGTATAATAACTACATGTACCACTTATCTTTTATATTAAAATGATATATACTTTGTTTTTTAATATTTTTTTTGTTTGTTAATTTGTGCGGGACCTGTTGGCTACGCGATTAATCTGTGGCTTGAGAAACCGCGACTCAGGGGAATCTAAGCCGTCAAAATCACTCGAGGATCGCACTCGGCCTAAGCCACACCAACCCTTAACATGGTTGGATTTTTGGTCCCCGCAAGTTTCGAACCGATAACTTTAACAACATGGAGTGGCTTAACAACATACTCCGTCACCGACTGTCCTACACCTTGAAGTTATTTTGTTTTTTAATATAAAAACAATAATTATTTTTGTTTTTCTTCTTTATATTATTTAAGTATGCATCTACATTGGATAATATTTCGAAAGTCTTTTTTTACATGGCAAGCATAATGATGCTAATTAAGAAAGTGGAAATACAATATATAGTCACTAAATTCATAAGTGTATACCAAAAAGAAATATCTCCCCATGGTATCTATAAATATGAGAACATTAGTTTATTAGTGTATGCTAGAAAAAGATGCGCATGGTATCTATGGATTTGACAACATTAGTTTATTGTATTGCCAAGAGTTAATCCAACATACTTAACAAATGCATGTAGCTTTAGGGTTATGTGAATTTATTATCCACGCTCCAACCTTTTGTTTGTGCCTTTTTTCGTGCATCTATTTATTTTATGTGGTACTTATTCTTCCATTCATATCCATCATAGGAATGGAAGGGACTTGCAACTTAGAGAGGATATTGATTGGTGGATTAAACATCGATTTCTTTATTTGGAATGAATATATAAAAGACTTAATTAAGGTTGTGTACACATTCACTTATGATTGTAATTGATTATGAGGTTCACACATCATTTCAACTTAATAATTTTATAATTTGACATAGAAATATAATAAAAGAGAATAGATTACATTTTCTTTCCGAGATAATTTTTTGAGTTGGGTTGGGGAGTCATGTGGATTTTTAATATTAATGAATAAAGTAGTTTGGTAGTTTGGATTTTTTTTAAGCTAAATACACATTCATATCTTTATATTATATAAAAAAAAATTACAAGAGTTTTTGGTAGAGTCTTGCCTAAGGGAAACCAGTTCTTCCACCAATTAAGCATAAGCACACTTATCCATGGATTAACCAATTATATATGGATATACAAAAGAAAAGGAAATAATAGTCTGAATTAACATATTATAACTACACACATAAATAAGATGACAAGAGACTATTCAAACATCAAGCAATAATAGGGGGTTAGACATTGTCCTCCAAAGGCAAGTCCATTGGTTCTTTAGCTTCCTTCCATTCATCCTATGTTGTACTTGGAGGCTGTGGGTACTCATCAAGAATGATGGGGTTGGATTGTTTTCCCATGGAGCTAGGGGAACCATCCTTATGGTTTATGCCCTCGGTTTCGTCTATGACCTGTGAAACCACAATTCTTATCCCAAACATTACTTTGCACACTGCCTCAAATCTTTCTCCTAGCAACTTAATGTTATGGAGGATCTTTTGTTGTTGCAAATAGTTTTCTTCCAGGGATTGGGCTATAAGGGATTTCACCAATCACTATGTTTCTATAATTCAAAAGAAATTTGTGTCATGGGTTTGAGAGTAAATTGGGTCCTAAACCCATCCCTCAAGTTACTCTTGAATATGTTCATTGGACAGATTATGTATTCTTTCTTTCATTGTGTTTTCCATCTCTTCCAATTCAATTTTGGTAGAATTAGAGAACCTAGAAAGGAAGAACCTATTAGTAGCAATGAATTCCTTCTCAGTGTGGGTAACGTATCTTGGGTCCCTTGGGATAGGTTCCTTGAGAGTGCAGGCCCTGGGATTCTTACCCCTACCTCCCCTTTCCATAAAACCATTAATTTTCATCATATTGGGGACAAATAGGTGTGAATAAGGGTTAGACATATTCACAAGTTGCATGAGAGGGTATTTTGGTTAGTTCACTAGGGTAGGGGTGAGACTGTCACTGCCTAGCACAAGAAACCTCCTTGAGACTCATGCCCTCAGTTTCCTCTCTGACCTATGAAACCACGATTCTTATCCCAAACACTACTTTGAAAACTGCCTCAAATTTTCCATCTAGCAACTTAATGCTATGGAGGATGTTTTGTTGTTGTAAATATATTTCTTCCAAGGCTTGGGATATAAGAGATTTCACTAGCTAGTATGTTTCGATAATTCAAAATAAATTTTTTTCTCAGGTTTGAGAGTGAATTGGGTCCTAGACCCATCCCTCAAGATACTCTTGAATATGTTCATTGGATTGATTTTGTCTTCTTTCTTTCATTGTGTTTTTCATCTCTTCCAGTTTAGTTTTAGTAGAATCAATGAACCTAGAGTGGAAGAACCTCTTACCATCAATGACTTATTTCTTAGCCTAGGTAATGTATCTTGGGTCCCAAGCTACCTCCCCCTGCCATAACATCATTTATTTTCATCATATTGGGGACAAATGGGATTGAATAAGGGTTAGACAGATTCACAAGTTGTGTGAGAGGGTATTTTGGTTAGTTCACTAGGGTAGGGGTGAGATTTTCACCACATAACACATGAACCCTATTATGTATTCCTCTCCCAAAGTATAGTGGCCATAGTATCAACCCATGCAGAGCGTTAATGTAAGACACCCAACCCCCTAAGCACATTTTTAAGGGATCGGGTATTAAAATTTCACTTTATCCTTAACCACCTCTAAGTCTCTTCTCGAGGGCATGAATATCTTCAACTTGTCACGAGATTTTCGACGACTATAACTATTCCCAAATTCAAGTTCTATATTGAAGGTCATAAAATTTTAAAGTCTCATGGTCCTCATTGGCCAAATATATCCCTAATAGTTCTTGGATAACCCAACAATAATGACAACTTCCTCGAAAATTCTACTCGATCGATGGATAACCATTTGTCGAATTCTGGATTAGCCTCTCTAGTGGGATCCGACTCGATTAACATATGAGATTAACTATTTCCCATTCTTAATTGACAATCCACCTTTGTTCTAGGAACTCTTCCCTATCGGAGTATTCCGACCATGGTCCCACTGACTACTCCAAATCTACCACTCCAAATACACTCACTCCGATAGGTTTAACGGTCCACAAACCTCCTGTTGTCGGACTCCCTCTTCTACTTGGCCCTTTCAAACCTCTGATCATGTCAAAGAAATATTTGTTGGATCCAACGATCCAGATCCGCCTTGGCCAGTCTTAATAATATTTTGTATTAATTATTCCATAATACATCAAAACCCCACTTTGGATATCTTCTTTGTTTAATCCTTATTAGTGTTAATTAACCCTTATTTAATTTAAAATCCTAATCATTATTACATTTTGACTTAGTTGATTTTACTTGCCCGGTAACAACGAAAAACTTGTGTATTCCACAAAACCTAAGTGCCATCTTGGCACAAGTTCCCATTCTCGAGGAACTTCTTCTGGGCCTAATTAAGAGATACACATGATCTCCTACTTTGAACTCTCTAGGAGTCTTATTTATGTTTGCATAACTCTTTTGTCCATCCTGAGCTATTTTTAGATTTTGTTTTATCATAATTACTTGTTGTTCCATTTATTTGAACATATCTGGTCCAAGTTTAATCTTTTCCACTAGGTTGTCCCAATTTATTGGAATATTGCATTGTCTACCATAGAGAGCCTCAAAAGGACTCATTTTCAAGGATTTTTGATAGCCATTGTTGTAGGAAAATTCTATCGGTGGTAGGTATTCTTCCCATTTCTTGGGTTGATGCATCACATGCATCCTTAACATGTCCTCTAATACTTGGTTTACCCTCTCTATTTTCCCATCAATTTGAGGGTGGTAGGTTTTACTAAATAATAATTTAGTCCCAAAACTAGCAAACAGAGACTTCCAAAAATTTAAAGTAAATTTTACATCTCTGTCTAATATGATTTCCTTGGGTATACCATGTATCCTAAATATTTCTTTCATGAAAATATTGGCAATATCTGTTGCCTTGCAAGTTGATTTTACAGGGATAGAGTGAGAAACCTTGCTCAACTTATCCACAACTACCATAATGGCATCATTATGCTTGGTTGATTTAGGAAATCCCATGATAAAATCTATGGAGATGGTTTCCTATTTCCATTATGTAATTGGTAGGGGTTGCAATAGCCCTGCTGGGTGCTTGTGCTCCACCTTAACCTGCTGACATTCTAAACATTTAGCTAAGTAGTTAGCTATGTCCTTTTTCATTCCTGGCCAATAAAACAATTTCTTAGTGGTTGTGATCATTTTTGGATAACCATGATGGTCAGTATATGGTCTTTTATGTAGTTCATCCATGATGAACCTCTTCAAGTCGTCACCATTTGGGATATACAACTGACCTTTGTAGGTTAGCAGGCCATCATTCAACAATTGATTGCCCTCATACTTCAACCATGTGGGATCTTTCTCTAGACATGCCTTTACAATTTTGAAAATATCATTTGTTTCTTGCATACTTTTAACCCTTTCCTTGATGTTTGATTCACAGGTGCTTAAAACTGCCAAGTGAATCACTTTCATGCTTCTAATGAGGGCACCAACCACCCTAATTTATTTTCTCTTAATGTGTTTGATTTCAAAATCAAATTCACTAAGAAGAGCCATCTACCTAGATTGCTTAACATTGAGTTTGGGTTGGTCAAACAAATATCTCAACCCACTATGGTCTGCCATAAGTACAAATATTATGCCTAGGAGGTAATGCCTCCACATTTTTAAAGCATGCACTATGGAAGTCAATTCCAAGTCATGTGTCACATAATTTTCTTTATGCTCATTTAATTTTCTAGATTCGTAAAAAATCACATGACCTTCTTGTATGAGGACTCCTACAAATCCTTCTTTGTAGGCATCTATACACACAAGGAGGTCCTTGTTTGGGTTTTCAATTTTTATCACAACTCCATTGGTTAAAAGTTGTTTCAGTTGTTGAAAACTCTCTTCAAAGTTTGTTGACCAAACAAATTTAACTCCCTTTTTATGTAGGGAGGTGATTGGATAAACAATCTTGGAAAACCACTTTATGAACCTTCTATAGTAGACTGTTAGGCCCATAAAGGATCTGATATCATATACATATTTTGGTGTAGGAAAATCCATAGTGGATTTGATCTTGTCAAGATCAACTCCCACTCCTTCCTCAATGATGACATGACCTAAGAAATGGACTTGTTTTTGGAAAAATTCACACTTACTAAACTTTGCATAGATATTGTGCTCTCTTAGCACTTGAAGCACTAACTTGAGGTTCTATTCATGCTCTTTTCCATTCTTATAATAGATTAGGATGTCATATATGGAAACCAACACAAATGTTTCGAAGAACTTGCTGAGCACATTATTCATTAAGCACATAAAGGTGTTCGGTGCATTTGTAAGCCCAAATGACACCACCACAATATCATAGTGCCCATATCTCATTCTAAAGTTTGTTTTGTGGATGTATTCATCCTTAATCCAGACTTGATGGTATGCAGACCTCAATTCAATATTGGATAAAATTGTAGCACCTTTTAATTTCTCAAATAAGTCATCAATTCTCGACAAGGGATACTTACTCTTAATTGTCATATTGTTGAGTTTCTTGTAGTCTATGCACAACCTAAGTGTGCCATATTTCTTCTTCACAAATAAGGTTGGTTCTCCCCAACGGTACACACTAGGAAAAATGTAACATTTTTCCAACATCTCCTTCAACTTTAGTTTGAGCTCAACTAGCTTTGGTGTACTCATTCTATAAGGCGCTCTATACATTGGCATTGCTCTCGGTACAAGTTCTTTGAGAAATCAATGTCTCTTCTTGGAGGTATACCTGGTACCTCTTCTAGAAACACATCTTTATACTCTCTCAAAATAGGATGGTCCTCTAGGATTGGTTTATTGTCCTCAATATAGTTCAATACTTGTATTGAATACAAAGGATATCCTTTTCTGCAATACTTATTCCCTTGAAAGGATGACATTTGTCTCATTGAGACATGCTTTTGAATTTCTTGTAGGGTTATTTTATTCCCTTCCTCATCTTCACACTCTAATGTTTTATTGTAACAATTCAACTTGGATTTATGGTCAGCCAACCATTCCATGTCAATCAACATGTCATAAGATCATAAAGGGTTTATGTTTAGGGTTGCTTGGGTAGACAACCCATTCATAATGAATTGGCATGCTGGTATGACCTCCGTTACCTTTCTTTTTGTTTCAATGGCTAGTTGTACCAACCATGTTTTAGCATGTTTTACTTGATGAAATTTACATTTCTCAACAGTTTGAGGGGAAGCATAACTCAAATTAGAACCAAGTTCAATTAAAATGGCAATCATACCTTCCATCTCCACCACTGAAGCTTGGTTGTAAACTTGTCTATTATCCAGGGATGCATAAATTTGTGGCATGTTCCTAGCCACATCATTGACTGTAGTAGCTTCCTAGATATTATATACCCTCCTACTCTCTTGTTTCCTATGTAGGTAGTCCCTTATCATAACTTCTTCTCCACATCCCCAACATTTCAATGGTTCTCTCTTTTTTATTATCAATATTTTTCGAGGATGATCCAAAGGGTTTATTTCCACTTTGAGATGGAAAATTTTGTTGATACACACTCTTAGTAGGAAGGCTCATCTTAGATATTTTCCCATGATTCTTAAATATTGAGAATTTAAACCCTTTATTCTTGAATCCCAAATTACTTTTCTTCTTCCAATCCTTATGTGGTTCTACCTTGTTCTTGAATTGCTCATAGAATTACCTTGCCTTCCAAATCGTGTCTTCTAAATTATTATGTTCATCGAACTCAATTATGTCCCAGAAGGATTGAGGAAACTCACTACTAAATCGTTGCATCTTCACCTTTTCATCCTTTATGTATGGAACATACCTCATCAACTCAAGATAATTGTTGATATATTCATCAATGGTGAGTTGTCCTACCTTGAGTTCATAGAAATCCTCAGTCTTTTCATCATAGTACCATTTAGACAGGTGCTTCTTCTTAAAGTGTTTCTCGAATTATTTCCATGACAACTCCTTCTCGTGAATTCCTTTCGCATTTATAAGGTCCTCCCACTAGACATAAGCCTTTTAATTCAAGTTGAAAATGGCTATTCGAGCCTTCAAATTTTCAGAGTAGTCATGGAATCTGAAGTACTTCTTTAAGCCAAGCAACCAAACTTCTTCTTCTTCCCCCTTTTAATTTCTCCATAAAAAGTGGGTGGTTTGGATTTCTTAAACTCTTCAGGGTCATGTCTCTTGGAATGTTTCCTTCTCTTTCTTCTCCTTTGAGAATGTGAACTAGTCTCATCGATGGAAAGTTCCTTGGAGTTGTAAGATCCCTCAATAGAGGATTCTTCAGATGAATTCATGACGGTATCATGCCTCTTGGATCCATGTTGGACCTTCTTTGAGGTGCTTCTTCTTGTGTTGCTACTTTCAAGGCCATGTTTTTGTATCTTATGTGGACTCTGGGTTTTCTTGGACTGATGTCTATCCACATTACTGGTTGCCAACCCATGCTACAACAACCTCTGTATGTCTGTCAGACTTTGCAAAAAAACTGCATTTATTTCAGTTTGCTTTTCTTGTTCTTTTATAAGCCTCTCATTGTCTACTTTAAATCTTTGTAATTCTGTGACGAAGCTTCTTAAAATTTCATCCAAATCTGGAGGGGTTTCTACCACTCTCCTTTCACCATACTCTTATTCTCTATTATGGGAGCTTTCTCTCGTCTCATGATGTGTCACCATTCTTTATGTTGTATTTTTCCTTCTTGTCCACTAACTGTTTAAGTACTGATAAGAAATTTTTTTGTTAGTTAATTATCCACTAATTTATGAACACAAAGTAATTTTGTAAGGTGAAATCAACTTCATGATTTATCATATAACAACTACATACAACTCAAATTTAAAACATGTAAAAACAACAGAATGTCCCATCCCTCATTTCAATAGTAAAGTTTAAATAAGATCTTATGGAGAGGGTAGGGTAGGGTGACATCCCATTTAAAAGTTTCTCTAATAAAATTTATTCGACTCTTTCATGAGTCCAAGCAGGCCAAGTGTTGTTAATTTCTTTGATACCGCTTTGTAAGACACCCAATCCTCTAAGTACCTTTTTAAGGGACAGGGTATTAAAAATTCACTTTTTCCTTAACCACTTGTAATTCTCTTCTCAAGGGAATTGATGTCTTCAGCTTGTCATGAGATTTTCGACGACTATAACTATGCCCAAATTTGAGCTCTAGATTGAAGGTCTGATCTAGATTTAGGAGAAGAATGAACTGATTAACATACTAAATATGATAAACACAGAGATATGAAGAAAAACATAGATATTCAATGAACAATATCTTCTTAGAAGAGATGTGGTTTCTACGTGCATCTGCCTGAGATGAATAGTTATAATGAGGCTCTAGAGGCCTTTTTAACATTACTCATGAATTCCAAAACCCTAGACATCCAAAAACCTAACCCTAGGAGATGAAACACCAAAAGTTATGTGGGCCCCTATGGGTAATTTGGTACCTCAACTTCCCAGGGTCGTAACTTTTGCATATGACCTTCATTTTAGGTGGGTGATAGCCCATTGGAAAGGTCATTTCGAGAACTACATATTACACTGTCAAACTTTGACTTTGTCTACAGTTTCACTGTGGCCAGCCAAAAAAACACAGTTTAGGGCCCCAAAACGACCCTGGAAGTACAACAAGATGTGTTGGCATGAAAACATACAAAATAATCCAGTTGGATTAAGTAGGAGGCCACTAGTATCCACCTGGAATATGTGTAGGGATTTAGACAACCCCAAAAGTGTAGAACCGACAATTACAAAGAAGTACAAAAGAATGTGCTGAACTAAAAACTATCAAGAGGAGCCACTTGGAATAGGTGGGTGGCCACAAATATCCAGTTGGATCAGTCCTTCCCCTTTAGGAAGAAATGGTCTCCATTGCATTGATTTCCCCCATAAGGTGAGGAAACTTCTACTGAATTTGGCCCCGGGTGAGTGACTTTCCTTGGTGGAGGAGTTGCCTTGCCTTGACAACCCCATAAAGTTGGATCCTTTGCTGGCGAGTGCCCTTGACCTGTGTGTCTACTATCTGATCGGTGGATTCCTGTTCCATGCATTTAGGGTTGATATTTTTTGGTGTCAATTGTTCTGCGATACTTGAGGTGTCCAATAATGGTGGAAAATATGGCCGAAGGAGGTCCACATTGAACGTTGGGTGCAATCCAAGGAAGGCTGGAGTGTTGAGTTATAAAAAATTTCTACCCATATTATTGGTGATGGTGTAAGTACCATAGAGAAGTGGGTGGAGCTTCTGATGGGGCCATGTAAGACGCTCCTTTTGCAAATGTAACCAAACCTTGTCTCTAATATGAAACTAGTGCAGTACCCTGTGTTGATCATGGTGTTGCTTGTACTTAGCATTGGATTTCTAAAAAATATCATGGACCTGTTGGTGGATGTGCTGAATCCACTCAATGAATCTGGTGGCTTTGTGGTCTTAGACTGAAAATGGGAAGAGTCTGTTTGTGTGGTTGCAAGAGGTAGTGAAACATCAATGGGACCCAAGGGTTGGAATCCCAGTCCCACCTGAAATGGGATATGGTCGGTGGAGCTATGGAGATCCCTTTTGTAACTGTGTTTAACATAGGGGATACTATCATCCCATGTGTGTGGATGCTTAGAGTTGTACATGCACAAGATTTGCACAATTGTCTGATTGAATACCTATGTTTGGCCATTCGTTTGGGGGTGGAAAGCAGTGGATTTAGTGATCTTGGTGTCCAACAGTGACTAAAGACTCGATAAAAATGTGCTGTGTAACTTGCTATTCCAGTCAAAGATGATGGTTTTTGGTATCCCAAAATGGACCCACACTCGTTCAAAGAATATATTGACAGTATCTTCCACTGTGATGTTCTTCTTGCAGGCTATGAGAATGCCATCTTCGAAAACTGATCAACAACCATAAATACACAATCATTTCCTTGCTTGGTGGACGAAAGGTTATAAATCTAATCCATCGAGATGGATTCCCAAAGATTCTCTGGGGTAGGAAGAGGGGTGTATAATCCTTTCTTCTTGATGGCCGGCTTGGCAATGGCACATGCAGTGCAAGATCTGATATACTTGCTGATGTCTTGTCGAAGTTTTGGACAATAAAATGTTTATAGAGAACAACCACAGTTTTCTCCACACCAAAATGTCCTACCATTCGATTGTAGTGGGATTCCAAAATCATCTTTGCACTCTCTCTTGTAGGAACACAAATATGGCCCAGATGGCATAACAACCCATCCTGAATGTGAAAATTGGTAACAATCGTGCATGTACCCAAGAGATGATAGGTGGTGGTGAAGTCTGGATCTTGCTGATAAAGTTGGGGCCACTCAGATGCCTCATGTCCACGAGAATGGAGTACAGTGGTGAGTGCAACCATGAGAGGTCAACTGAGGTAGTCAACGACACGATTTGTGCTCCCTATCTTATACTTGATGTTGAGATGGAACTATTGCACGTAGCTGGACCACTTCTGATGTCATTCATTTTGAAACTTCCCCTATGTCTGTATGAACTGCAGAGGCTTGTGATTAGTATGGATGATCGTCTCCTTTCCCAGAATGTAATGTTTCCATTGAAGACAAGATTGTACAATGGAATACACTTCCTTGTCATAGGTGGCATATTTCTGGACAGTATCTGAGAGTGTCTCACTATGCTATGCCACTATATGACCATGTTGAGTGACAATTTTTCCTACAACATATTCACATGCATCAATCTCAATCTCGACCGCTTGTTGCATATCGAGAAAGGAGAGTACTGGAGTTGAGCACAAGTGATGCTTCAAATCATCAAATGTTCATTGTTTTTCCTTCCCCCACATGAAATTTTCCCTACCACTGCCCTTGGTCACATGGCTGAGGGCCCATGCAATATGGGAGAATCCCAACACAAACCATTAGTAGAAGTTGACTATTCCCAAGAAGCTCTGAAGCTTAGTTAGTGTGGTCGGGGATGGCTAGTCATGGATGACTTGGATATTAGCAGGATCAACATGTACCCCATGCTCATCAACAATGTAGCCCAAGTATTGGACCCTATTCATGCCAAAGGAACATTTTTCCAAGTTGGAATATAGCTTGTACTGCCACAGAGTGCTCAAAACCTGTTGAATATTCCACATGTGCTCCTCCCAAGTTTTGTTGAAGATGAGTATGTCATCCAAATATACCACCACAAAAGAGTTGGTGAAGTGTCTCAATACATCATCCATCAACCTCATGAAAGTGGTTAGTGCATTTGTTAAGCCAAAGGGCATGACCAACCATTCAAAGAGACCTTCTTTAGACTTGAAACTTGTCTTCCATACATCAGTTGGTTCGATGGGAACCTAGTGGTAGCCACAATTCAGGTCAATATTGCTAAAGAAATTCCCCCCCTTGAGTTGGTCAAGAAGGTCATCAATCCTGGGAATTGGGTACCGGTTTCTGACTGTGATTTTGTTTAATGCTATGTAATCAATGCAAAGTCGCCATGTCCCGTCCTTCTTCTGCAACAATACAATTGGGCTTCCGCAAGGGGAGGATTTGGGTCTGATGTGCCCCTTTTGAAGAAGCTCGTGGATCTGACGCTTTATTTCATCATTTTCCATCAGCAAAGAGAAGATAGAATGGTCCATTACGTAGAGGTGCAATGGGTGTTAGATCAATTGGATGCCTGACTTGGCAGTGCATCGGTACCTTGGTGGGTGAGGAGAATATGTCTATGTACTCTTCCACGATCTTGTCCTCTTGCTTATGCTGCCAAAAGAGGCTTTGTGTAGAGGCCATAGATGTGGGGGCGACCTTCTACTTACTGTGAGCCCAGATCACAAAGAAGATGAACTTCCTGGTCTGTAAAATGACCTTGCTACATTGCTTAGCATAGATTAAAGAAATAGAAGTAAGTGGCACTACCTCTGCTATCCTGTACAATTTTCTACACAAAGTAATAATAACACTGCAGGGTCTAGACTCATACACAACATAATTATTCCACAAATATGGTTTTCCTAAAAGAACATCAAAAACTTCAAGGGGAAAAATATCACACAATACCTCGTCTTTGAAAGGCTTGATACCGTAGGGAAGACGACACTGTTGGATGGCACACACATCTCTTCCTTGGTGAAGCCGTATTATGGTGTAGGGATGCGGGTGTGGTGTCTTCGGCATGTCAAACCACTTGATGACCTTTGCTGAGATCTGGTTCTTTTGACTATCACTATCGATAATGAAATGAAGCAGAGCCCCCTTTACCCACATATGTAAGTGAAAGAGGCGTTCCCCTTCCTCTGGTTCTTCTGGTTCGCTTGGCTGGACTTTGGTAGTAGTGACAGTGGCACTAGGTTCAACATCAATAATATGCTTCCCTCCTTATGGATTTGATTCGGAGTCAAAATCGACCTCTGACTTGGAAGCCTTCAGCTCGACCACAAGTGACTGCTTGGAGAGACATTCTTTAGTGTTGTGCCAAGGGATTTTATGGTATTCACACCATTTTCCCGTGTCCTTATTCATCTTCTCATCTCTCTTCTTGTGTTGCGGATTGGACTGGTTTTCCTGAGAATGTAAATATTTTCTCTGTCCCTTGTTGTGTGGGTTGGGGCCGCATTTTCCCTACTTCAGCTATGAGGAGTTTGTAGATCCAAAATCTTGCCTCTTCTGCTTAAATTTCTGCTCGATCTTGAAAACATATCTATAAGCCATACCCATTGAGGTGATGTCCATAAACTCCATCTATGTTTGAATGTATCTATGAAAACAAATGTGGTATTTGAGCACTAGATGTCCCTCAACATATTTGATACCCAATTTGGTGTGTAGGGTATGGAAAATATTGGTGAAAGTTGGTACTATCTGGTCCCTTTCTTGATGCAGGGTGGTCCATCTGGTGTATCGGCCCTCGTAGCTTCCAACAGGGTATTATTGTTCTTTAATGGCATCCCAAAAGGAATCCCATGTAGGGGAAACCACAAATATTGCAGATTTCTTTATGGCCCTTTTCTCAGAGTAAGTGTCTCACTAGTCCTTAACATGGGGGATGACCTTGAGGAGTGCAAAAGTAATCTTTTCCCTATCGAAAAAACTGTGGACCGAAAAACACCCTTCGATCAAATTCAACTATTTATCTACAACATCCACATCTATCAGTCCTTCAAATAATGGAATATCAAAATTTACCTATACCTTGAAGGGGGTTGCATGGTCACTTGATGAAGATGCTTCTCCTGTGGGCAGTCGTCGAAGGATATGCATAAAGTTGTCCATAATTTCATTCCTTTGTCGCATAAGGGATTCCTAGAGAAACATTTTTAAAGGATCTCCTGCTCCATCATCTTTCTTTTCATCTCCCATGGGTTTTTTTCGGTCTCGACGCGACCGATATTGCAACAAATCGATTGGTTTGAGTCCCAACTTCTTGTACCCAGATCTTGTCGGGGACATGCACTACGAAAAATAAATGAAGAGCAGACCGCTTTGATACCACTGATACGGATTTAGGAGCGGAACAAATTGATTAATAGACTGAATAAAATAAACATAGAGATATGAATAACAACAAAGATATACAATGAACAATATCTTCTATTGAATAAATGAAATAGGCTGAAACTGTAAAACTGCAGAACTAAAACACTTGCTCGAATGGTGGTATCTATCCATGAGAAGAGATGTGGCTGCTACAGACATCCATCTAAGTAAAATAGTTACAATGAGGCTCCAAATACCTTTTTAACATTACTCATGAATTCCAAAACCCTAGACATCCAAAAACCTAACCCTAGGAGATGAAACACCAAAAGTTATGTGGGCCCCTATGGGTAAGTTGGCACCTCAACCTCATAGGGTCATATATTTTTCATACAATCTCCATTTTAGGTGCGTGATAGCCCGTTGGAAAGGTATTTTCGAGAAATGCACATTACGCTGTCAAACTTTGACTCTGCTTATAGTTTGACTGTGGCGAGCTAAAAAAACATTGTTTAGGGCCCCAAAATGGCCCTGGAAGTACAATAAGATGCAATGACATGAAAACATACAAAGTAATACAGTTGGATTAAGTGGGAGGCCACCAATATCCACCTGGTAGAAGTGTAGGTTTTTAGACAACCCCAGAAGTGTAGAACCCACAATTACAAAGAAGTACAGAAGAACGTGTTGAACTAAAAACTATCAATATGAGACAATTGGAATAGGTGGGTGGCCACCAATATCCACCTGGATCAAGGTCATAACCTTTTAAAGTCTTGGTTTCCTCATTGGCCAAAGTTCTCCCTAACGGTTCTTGGATAACCCAGTTCAATAGTGACAAATTCCTCAGAACTTCTACTCGATAGATGGATAACCATTTGTCGAATTTTGGATTAGCCTCTCTAGTGGGATCCGCCTCGATTAACATATGAGAATAAAAATTTCCCATTCTTAATTGACGATTCACCTTTGTTCTAGGAACTCCTCCCTATCAGAGTATTCTGGTCTTGGTCCCATTAAATACTCCAAATCGACCACTATGAATACACTCACTCTGATAGGTTTAACAGTTCTCGGACCTCCTGTCATTAGACTCCCTCTTCTATTCATCCCTTTCAAACCTTCGATCATAACTAAGAACTATTTTTTGGATCCAACGATCCAGATCCACCTTGGCCATTCTTATAAATATTTCAGATTAATTATTCCATAATACATCAAAACCCCACTTTGTACATCTTCTTTGTTTAATCCTTATTAGTGTTAATTAACCCTTATTTAATTTAGAATCCTAATCATTATTCCATTTTGACTTAGTTGAGTTTACTTACCCAGTAACAACGCAAAATTAATCTTTCTTTTACTTCGGGAAGTCCACGTCCCAAAATGGTTTTTGGTGTTAATTTAAACATCACCCTTATAATGACTGTATTATAATTTAATTAACTATATTATAACATAATTATATTATATTAATATAATTAATTAAACTATAATACACTTAGGTTTATTAACCTCGATTAACATATAAATCATAGACCATGGCTTATATCTTTGCACCGAAATCTTCACGTATATTAAAATATATTAAAATATATTAAAATAAAATGCATTAAAATATATTTAATATTATATATTATCTCAGGTTTTTTAGACTCCCTTCACATGCAAAATTATATATTTTATAACCTTATAATATTCAATCCATTGTATTCTGAAATCTTTGGAGTTTAATCATGCATGCTCCTCTCGTTCAATCGACAACCAATTACGAAAGAGTATAATTTAATATTATAAAATATATGTGGGACCTTTAATACCCCAACTATCATGCTCTTTAACCTTCGGAGTTTAATATTGTGTGCTCCTCTCGTTCGTTTGATAACCAATTATGAAAGAGAATAATTTAATTTATTATAAAATATACATGGGACCTTTTGATACCCCGACTATCGTGCTTCGAACCCTTCGGAGTTTATTTATGCGTTCTCGTCTCGTCTGTCCGAAAACCAATTACAGAAGAGCACAATTTAATATTATAAAATATATTTATAATCTTATAACAATCAAGCTATCACTTTGAGAGTTTCACACTTCATTCAAACGCCCCCTTCCCTTTATTCCGATGGCTAGACACCGAAAAGGGTTGAATTTAATATTAAATTTTATAATCCTTTCAACACTGAAGACATCGCTCTAAAATCTTTGGACTTTATTTGTGTGCTCCCATATCCAACCTCCGACAGTCAACTCCGAAAGATAAAAGGACTCCAGGCATTATATTTCTCATAATTAAAATACCTTAATGATAAATCCCTAGGAAATCTAGGAAAAATTAACATAGTTTAAACTTTTGCACAGAAGGGGCAAACTTCAAGTTTCCCATTACTCACGCACCAGGAAAAGATTTATAGTTTGTGATATAATAGTTCCAAGCCTTATTATTCCAATATTAACATAGTTTTAAACATTCATTCAACCTTGTTACCAAACGTTACCAAACGTTACCATTCATTCAACCTTGTTCAAGAAACATAGAATTACACATTTACATATATAAACTTAGGCAAATTATTTGTTTAAATTCCTTTCCAGATTCTTGGAAATAAAATCCTACATGGTAAAACTATGTTTTTACCATAAATTAGTAATATCCGATTTACATGCATCTCTTTGCTATTTTCAGGGAGTAGTTATTGTTTCCAAATATTTCCCCTTTGGACATCAAATTTACTATCTAATTCTTGGTAAAATTTCCTCTCTTACCAAATTCGAATGAAGCTTAATTAATCACAATGCAATAAATTCCAAATTTCATTTTATTTCCAATTAAGAACTTAAATTCTCATTTCTCATTCTTTATTTTGGAATAGTTGCCCTTTCTTCAATATTAGTGTTATTTTCCTAAGGCCAAAATATAGATCTGATATCCTTTAAATTTTCTGGTATAGAAGCTTCACGAAAAACTTAAAATAAAAAAAAACATTCTTATGCAAAAATTAGCCTCTTTCTTTCTCGAAGGTTTTGTAG
Source organism: Picea glauca (assembly GCA_000966675.3). Classification (NCBI taxonomy): domain Eukaryota; kingdom Viridiplantae; phylum Streptophyta; class Pinopsida; order Pinales; family Pinaceae; genus Picea; species Picea glauca. Next base: position 291,387 of record JZKD02S2197706.1, on the reverse strand, counting down.
AGGTTCTAACTATTCAATCATCCCCATTATCACCTAATATGGACTGTAAAACTAATCAACATCAACATTCACTCCCAAAAATATCTTTTACAAACGCATATATTCAAAAAGTGAGGTTGTAAATCAAAATGAAATTTAGCTATAACATTCTCACAATTTCACCTAAGTTTCTTAGGCCACTTTTAACGGAAAATTGAATTTACATTTCTCTGAAATACATTCTACAATATTTCTAAACTTAACATTGCAGAGGTTTGGCAAATAAATACTTATCTAGAATATGAAAAGAGTTGTAACTATTGAAGAGTGTACCATTTTCCACCCAACCATAGGCACAAATGCTCTTGGTGTATTTCACAGCTGGCCAACACTAGCTGGAGTATGATGCCATGAGAGGAAATTCTTCTTGTGTTCAACAAACAACAAGGGATGAAGGTTACTCTCCTTCTCCCACAAGAACCTGAAAGCCTAATATTCTATCCACCAAGCAAGGGGGCCTGCTGTAATTTCTCACTCAATCACTCAAATTCTCTACAGCCCCATTTATTAGCTTGATTAAAAAACACTGCCTAACAATTCATGTACCCAAAACAATTTATTTTCTCAGTTCTCTTCAGAACAAGAGAGATTCACACACTCTTCCTCTTCAGAAATGGTACCCACACCCATTCGTATGCATCCTCTACCCTCTAACCACAATTTTCCTCTTTTTCTTTCCTTCTCCAACAATATTTAGTGGGTAAAATCCCCCAATTCGTCAGACAAATAAGAAATTTCCAGATGGGTAGTGTGCCCATTCTCTCATTGATTTATCAGGAAGAATTTTCAATTACCAGCTTGATTGGTAAATAAATTCTTTAGGACATAGGACTATTCTGGGTCTGATCATTTTAAATCCAACTGAGTACTAACCTGGTAGGGGTCATCTCAACCACTATTGGTTCCCCTCATCATTCCCTCTCATGCATCATAATATGTATTGGCAACACCTTCAACAATTATTCAACAATTTCATTTATTATTATTATTTAATAACATAAATATTTACATTACCTTCTTTAGTAAAGGTTCATCATTTTCCAAAATACACACATGATATATTTTTCCATAGTCTCTTAGCAATAACATAATTATATTTACATGTTGGGGGAAACATGGGTATCATAGTTAACATGATTGACCCCCCAACTTCATTCTGAAAGCCAAATGATATGAAACAACCTGAGAAACCATATAAAGAAGAATGGGTTACCTATAGCTCATTTGGTGTAGTCCACTAGAGGATTCAGGTGAAACTCATCTCTCTAAGCCTCCTCATCCTTCTACGGCCTGCTCCATTGATTTGAGACCTCAATTATCCTATGAATCTTATATCCCTCCTCCCTTGTTGGGTATCTCCTCACTCTGTGCACTAGTGTTCTCTTCTTCATCACTTTCACACCATGGAAGCTACTCTTGGTACACCATCGAGATGAATTTCTTCCCATGCCGAATATAGAGTAATCCTCCCTCGGTACCCTCACATTATTTCACAAATTGGTGGGATAGGGCTCATACTCGACCTCGCATATCCTATCTTCCTCTCCTTGCTCACCAGTAATGACCCCCTCTACGCCACAATTACCTTCAATACTACATGGTGAGTTGGAAACCTGACAACAAGCATATGTTTTCATGACCCCATCCTTTAGCACTCCATTCAAGAGGTAGTTTGACAAAAATTTTAATTGTGAAGATAAATTTCTAAATATTCTTAATAAAAATAATGTTATTGGTATATTTCACTTTTCTATTTTATATATTTTTCTCTTTCGTTTTTACATATTACAAATTTATTATATCTATGTAAACCATTGTCTAAAAATAAATTATAATAAAAACAAGGGGAGTTGCAGAGCAACAAGTCCCTACCAAGAAGGTAGAGGAGCTTGATTGAGCTGCAATGTGTTATCCAGTAGCTTGATTGAGCAATGTGTTATCCGCTTCTCTTTTAATTCCCTCCCTTGGGTTATCCGTTGGCTTGTTATATTTGTTTATATAGTTATAGAATATTTATAGAACTATACTTAACTGAAAGCGGTCGGGGTGTAGTTTTGTTTATGATCCAAGGATGTAGAAAGCGATTGTTCACGTCAGGAATAGAGGTTCTTGTAGTTTTATTTTTATTTTTATTTTCATCGAGATTGGGTTGGTGTTCAGTCTACTATACTGTATCAAAAAGAATGCATTGCATTCCCAGTGATATTCCCAAGATAAAATAAAATAACGAAGGGGATCTCCTGACAATAGAGGGGTGGGGAACGAAGGGAAGAATCGACGAGGAATAACCTCCAATCGCGAAAGATATTCGTTTGTAAATAGGAAGTACCATTTATTTCATAACCAAATTGGATTATGGAATTATATTCCAGAGCAACAAAACTCATGATTCTATTAGAAAGTAGAATTACCAACTTTTACACGAATTTTCAAGTGGAGATCATATGAATTGTTAAAATGAAAAAGCAATTTTATTTCTTTTGGACGCTTCTATTAGTATTAGGTGTCGTAGAGCTTCTCATATAAATACAAGTATCACCCACTTCCTACAATCCTGCCTAAACACATAGAAAATTCTCAACGTCTAGAGAGATTTGAGATTTCGTAAGTAACTTAGTGAGTGCTTTCTAAGGCTTGGAATAATAAAATAAAATACGAACAACTGCATGTTTCCTTAACTATCTACTCAATACCACTAATCTAGAGGCATGGTAAGATAAATTAGTGTGCTTACTCATTAATGAGAATGGAAAAAAATAATATTGTGTTGTTTAACCAATAATGACATACTCTGACATGATAAGCTCAATGATCTCCTGTATAAGGGTATACAAAAAGGCTCTAGATTGTTAGAGAGAGGGCTTGTCTTTCCTAGAATCAGTCTTTCCATGCAGCTAGAGTTAGACCAAATATAAGAGGTTGTGTCTATGGGGATCTTGTAAACATATGAAGGGTCGGCATGGAAAAACAATCCCACACTTGGCAACCTTTTCCATCATTATATGCCAAAATTAACATCAACAAAATTAAAACACTTGTTAATAAAGTAATATAATATTACTATGCTTGGTTCACACAACTTTAGGATATACACTTGTTAATAAAGTAATATAATATTACTATACTTGGTTCACACAC
>JZKD02S2197706.1:275678-288200 GCA_000966675.3 Picea glauca | reverse complement strand
ACTCTCCTTTCACCATACTCTTATTCTCTATTATGGGAGCTTTCTCTCGTCTCATGATGTGTCACCATTCTTTATGTTGTATTTTTCCTTCTTGTCCACTAACTGTTTAAGTACTGATAAGAAATTTTTTTGTTAGTTAATTATCCACTAATTTATGAACACAAAGTAATTTTGTAAGGTGAAATCAACTTCATGATTTATCATATAACAACTACATACAACTCAAATTTAAAACATGTAAAAACAACAGAATGTCCCATCCCTCATTTCAATAGTAAAGTTTAAATAAGATCTTATGGAGAGGGTAGGGTAGGGTGACATCCCATTTAAAAGTTTCTCTAATAAAATTTATTCGACTCTTTCATGAGTCCAAGCAGGCCAAGTGTTGTTAATTTCTTTGATACCGCTTTGTAAGACACCCAATCCTCTAAGTACCTTTTTAAGGGACAGGGTATTAAAAATTCACTTTTTCCTTAACCACTTGTAATTCTCTTCTCAAGGGAATTGATGTCTTCAGCTTGTCATGAGATTTTCGACGACTATAACTATGCCCAAATTTGAGCTCTAGATTGAAGGTCTGATCTAGATTTAGGAGAAGAATGAACTGATTAACATACTAAATATGATAAACACAGAGATATGAAGAAAAACATAGATATTCAATGAACAATATCTTCTTAGAAGAGATGTGGTTTCTACGTGCATCTGCCTGAGATGAATAGTTATAATGAGGCTCTAGAGGCCTTTTTAACATTACTCATGAATTCCAAAACCCTAGACATCCAAAAACCTAACCCTAGGAGATGAAACACCAAAAGTTATGTGGGCCCCTATGGGTAATTTGGTACCTCAACTTCCCAGGGTCGTAACTTTTGCATATGACCTTCATTTTAGGTGGGTGATAGCCCATTGGAAAGGTCATTTCGAGAACTACATATTACACTGTCAAACTTTGACTTTGTCTACAGTTTCACTGTGGCCAGCCAAAAAAACACAGTTTAGGGCCCCAAAACGACCCTGGAAGTACAACAAGATGTGTTGGCATGAAAACATACAAAATAATCCAGTTGGATTAAGTAGGAGGCCACTAGTATCCACCTGGAATATGTGTAGGGATTTAGACAACCCCAAAAGTGTAGAACCGACAATTACAAAGAAGTACAAAAGAATGTGCTGAACTAAAAACTATCAAGAGGAGCCACTTGGAATAGGTGGGTGGCCACAAATATCCAGTTGGATCAGTCCTTCCCCTTTAGGAAGAAATGGTCTCCATTGCATTGATTTCCCCCATAAGGTGAGGAAACTTCTACTGAATTTGGCCCCGGGTGAGTGACTTTCCTTGGTGGAGGAGTTGCCTTGCCTTGACAACCCCATAAAGTTGGATCCTTTGCTGGCGAGTGCCCTTGACCTGTGTGTCTACTATCTGATCGGTGGATTCCTGTTCCATGCATTTAGGGTTGATATTTTTTGGTGTCAATTGTTCTGCGATACTTGAGGTGTCCAATAATGGTGGAAAATATGGCCGAAGGAGGTCCACATTGAACGTTGGGTGCAATCCAAGGAAGGCTGGAGTGTTGAGTTATAAAAAATTTCTACCCATATTATTGGTGATGGTGTAAGTACCATAGAGAAGTGGGTGGAGCTTCTGATGGGGCCATGTAAGACGCTCCTTTTGCAAATGTAACCAAACCTTGTCTCTAATATGAAACTAGTGCAGTACCCTGTGTTGATCATGGTGTTGCTTGTACTTAGCATTGGATTTCTAAAAAATATCATGGACCTGTTGGTGGATGTGCTGAATCCACTCAATGAATCTGGTGGCTTTGTGGTCTTAGACTGAAAATGGGAAGAGTCTGTTTGTGTGGTTGCAAGAGGTAGTGAAACATCAATGGGACCCAAGGGTTGGAATCCCAGTCCCACCTGAAATGGGATATGGTCGGTGGAGCTATGGAGATCCCTTTTGTAACTGTGTTTAACATAGGGGATACTATCATCCCATGTGTGTGGATGCTTAGAGTTGTACATGCACAAGATTTGCACAATTGTCTGATTGAATACCTATGTTTGGCCATTCGTTTGGGGGTGGAAAGCAGTGGATTTAGTGATCTTGGTGTCCAACAGTGACTAAAGACTCGATAAAAATGTGCTGTGTAACTTGCTATTCCAGTCAAAGATGATGGTTTTTGGTATCCCAAAATGGACCCACACTCGTTCAAAGAATATATTGACAGTATCTTCCACTGTGATGTTCTTCTTGCAGGCTATGAGAATGCCATCTTCGAAAACTGATCAACAACCATAAATACACAATCATTTCCTTGCTTGGTGGACGAAAGGTTATAAATCTAATCCATCGAGATGGATTCCCAAAGATTCTCTGGGGTAGGAAGAGGGGTGTATAATCCTTTCTTCTTGATGGCCGGCTTGGCAATGGCACATGCAGTGCAAGATCTGATATACTTGCTGATGTCTTGTCGAAGTTTTGGACAATAAAATGTTTATAGAGAACAACCACAGTTTTCTCCACACCAAAATGTCCTACCATTCGATTGTAGTGGGATTCCAAAATCATCTTTGCACTCTCTCTTGTAGGAACACAAATATGGCCCAGATGGCATAACAACCCATCCTGAATGTGAAAATTGGTAACAATCGTGCATGTACCCAAGAGATGATAGGTGGTGGTGAAGTCTGGATCTTGCTGATAAAGTTGGGGCCACTCAGATGCCTCATGTCCACGAGAATGGAGTACAGTGGTGAGTGCAACCATGAGAGGTCAACTGAGGTAGTCAACGACACGATTTGTGCTCCCTATCTTATACTTGATGTTGAGATGGAACTATTGCACGTAGCTGGACCACTTCTGATGTCATTCATTTTGAAACTTCCCCTATGTCTGTATGAACTGCAGAGGCTTGTGATTAGTATGGATGATCGTCTCCTTTCCCAGAATGTAATGTTTCCATTGAAGACAAGATTGTACAATGGAATACACTTCCTTGTCATAGGTGGCATATTTCTGGACAGTATCTGAGAGTGTCTCACTATGCTATGCCACTATATGACCATGTTGAGTGACAATTTTTCCTACAACATATTCACATGCATCAATCTCAATCTCGACCGCTTGTTGCATATCGAGAAAGGAGAGTACTGGAGTTGAGCACAAGTGATGCTTCAAATCATCAAATGTTCATTGTTTTTCCTTCCCCCACATGAAATTTTCCCTACCACTGCCCTTGGTCACATGGCTGAGGGCCCATGCAATATGGGAGAATCCCAACACAAACCATTAGTAGAAGTTGACTATTCCCAAGAAGCTCTGAAGCTTAGTTAGTGTGGTCGGGGATGGCTAGTCATGGATGACTTGGATATTAGCAGGATCAACATGTACCCCATGCTCATCAACAATGTAGCCCAAGTATTGGACCCTATTCATGCCAAAGGAACATTTTTCCAAGTTGGAATATAGCTTGTACTGCCACAGAGTGCTCAAAACCTGTTGAATATTCCACATGTGCTCCTCCCAAGTTTTGTTGAAGATGAGTATGTCATCCAAATATACCACCACAAAAGAGTTGGTGAAGTGTCTCAATACATCATCCATCAACCTCATGAAAGTGGTTAGTGCATTTGTTAAGCCAAAGGGCATGACCAACCATTCAAAGAGACCTTCTTTAGACTTGAAACTTGTCTTCCATACATCAGTTGGTTCGATGGGAACCTAGTGGTAGCCACAATTCAGGTCAATATTGCTAAAGAAATTCCCCCCCTTGAGTTGGTCAAGAAGGTCATCAATCCTGGGAATTGGGTACCGGTTTCTGACTGTGATTTTGTTTAATGCTATGTAATCAATGCAAAGTCGCCATGTCCCGTCCTTCTTCTGCAACAATACAATTGGGCTTCCGCAAGGGGAGGATTTGGGTCTGATGTGCCCCTTTTGAAGAAGCTCGTGGATCTGACGCTTTATTTCATCATTTTCCATCAGCAAAGAGAAGATAGAATGGTCCATTACGTAGAGGTGCAATGGGTGTTAGATCAATTGGATGCCTGACTTGGCAGTGCATCGGTACCTTGGTGGGTGAGGAGAATATGTCTATGTACTCTTCCACGATCTTGTCCTCTTGCTTATGCTGCCAAAAGAGGCTTTGTGTAGAGGCCATAGATGTGGGGGCGACCTTCTACTTACTGTGAGCCCAGATCACAAAGAAGATGAACTTCCTGGTCTGTAAAATGACCTTGCTACATTGCTTAGCATAGATTAAAGAAATAGAAGTAAGTGGCACTACCTCTGCTATCCTGTACAATTTTCTACACAAAGTAATAATAACACTGCAGGGTCTAGACTCATACACAACATAATTATTCCACAAATATGGTTTTCCTAAAAGAACATCAAAAACTTCAAGGGGAAAAATATCACACAATACCTCGTCTTTGAAAGGCTTGATACCGTAGGGAAGACGACACTGTTGGATGGCACACACATCTCTTCCTTGGTGAAGCCGTATTATGGTGTAGGGATGCGGGTGTGGTGTCTTCGGCATGTCAAACCACTTGATGACCTTTGCTGAGATCTGGTTCTTTTGACTATCACTATCGATAATGAAATGAAGCAGAGCCCCCTTTACCCACATATGTAAGTGAAAGAGGCGTTCCCCTTCCTCTGGTTCTTCTGGTTCGCTTGGCTGGACTTTGGTAGTAGTGACAGTGGCACTAGGTTCAACATCAATAATATGCTTCCCTCCTTATGGATTTGATTCGGAGTCAAAATCGACCTCTGACTTGGAAGCCTTCAGCTCGACCACAAGTGACTGCTTGGAGAGACATTCTTTAGTGTTGTGCCAAGGGATTTTATGGTATTCACACCATTTTCCCGTGTCCTTATTCATCTTCTCATCTCTCTTCTTGTGTTGCGGATTGGACTGGTTTTCCTGAGAATGTAAATATTTTCTCTGTCCCTTGTTGTGTGGGTTGGGGCCGCATTTTCCCTACTTCAGCTATGAGGAGTTTGTAGATCCAAAATCTTGCCTCTTCTGCTTAAATTTCTGCTCGATCTTGAAAACATATCTATAAGCCATACCCATTGAGGTGATGTCCATAAACTCCATCTATGTTTGAATGTATCTATGAAAACAAATGTGGTATTTGAGCACTAGATGTCCCTCAACATATTTGATACCCAATTTGGTGTGTAGGGTATGGAAAATATTGGTGAAAGTTGGTACTATCTGGTCCCTTTCTTGATGCAGGGTGGTCCATCTGGTGTATCGGCCCTCGTAGCTTCCAACAGGGTATTATTGTTCTTTAATGGCATCCCAAAAGGAATCCCATGTAGGGGAAACCACAAATATTGCAGATTTCTTTATGGCCCTTTTCTCAGAGTAAGTGTCTCACTAGTCCTTAACATGGGGGATGACCTTGAGGAGTGCAAAAGTAATCTTTTCCCTATCGAAAAAACTGTGGACCGAAAAACACCCTTCGATCAAATTCAACTATTTATCTACAACATCCACATCTATCAGTCCTTCAAATAATGGAATATCAAAATTTACCTATACCTTGAAGGGGGTTGCATGGTCACTTGATGAAGATGCTTCTCCTGTGGGCAGTCGTCGAAGGATATGCATAAAGTTGTCCATAATTTCATTCCTTTGTCGCATAAGGGATTCCTAGAGAAACATTTTTAAAGGATCTCCTGCTCCATCATCTTTCTTTTCATCTCCCATGGGTTTTTTTCGGTCTCGACGCGACCGATATTGCAACAAATCGATTGGTTTGAGTCCCAACTTCTTGTACCCAGATCTTGTCGGGGACATGCACTACGAAAAATAAATGAAGAGCAGACCGCTTTGATACCACTGATACGGATTTAGGAGCGGAACAAATTGATTAATAGACTGAATAAAATAAACATAGAGATATGAATAACAACAAAGATATACAATGAACAATATCTTCTATTGAATAAATGAAATAGGCTGAAACTGTAAAACTGCAGAACTAAAACACTTGCTCGAATGGTGGTATCTATCCATGAGAAGAGATGTGGCTGCTACAGACATCCATCTAAGTAAAATAGTTACAATGAGGCTCCAAATACCTTTTTAACATTACTCATGAATTCCAAAACCCTAGACATCCAAAAACCTAACCCTAGGAGATGAAACACCAAAAGTTATGTGGGCCCCTATGGGTAAGTTGGCACCTCAACCTCATAGGGTCATATATTTTTCATACAATCTCCATTTTAGGTGCGTGATAGCCCGTTGGAAAGGTATTTTCGAGAAATGCACATTACGCTGTCAAACTTTGACTCTGCTTATAGTTTGACTGTGGCGAGCTAAAAAAACATTGTTTAGGGCCCCAAAATGGCCCTGGAAGTACAATAAGATGCAATGACATGAAAACATACAAAGTAATACAGTTGGATTAAGTGGGAGGCCACCAATATCCACCTGGTAGAAGTGTAGGTTTTTAGACAACCCCAGAAGTGTAGAACCCACAATTACAAAGAAGTACAGAAGAACGTGTTGAACTAAAAACTATCAATATGAGACAATTGGAATAGGTGGGTGGCCACCAATATCCACCTGGATCAAGGTCATAACCTTTTAAAGTCTTGGTTTCCTCATTGGCCAAAGTTCTCCCTAACGGTTCTTGGATAACCCAGTTCAATAGTGACAAATTCCTCAGAACTTCTACTCGATAGATGGATAACCATTTGTCGAATTTTGGATTAGCCTCTCTAGTGGGATCCGCCTCGATTAACATATGAGAATAAAAATTTCCCATTCTTAATTGACGATTCACCTTTGTTCTAGGAACTCCTCCCTATCAGAGTATTCTGGTCTTGGTCCCATTAAATACTCCAAATCGACCACTATGAATACACTCACTCTGATAGGTTTAACAGTTCTCGGACCTCCTGTCATTAGACTCCCTCTTCTATTCATCCCTTTCAAACCTTCGATCATAACTAAGAACTATTTTTTGGATCCAACGATCCAGATCCACCTTGGCCATTCTTATAAATATTTCAGATTAATTATTCCATAATACATCAAAACCCCACTTTGTACATCTTCTTTGTTTAATCCTTATTAGTGTTAATTAACCCTTATTTAATTTAGAATCCTAATCATTATTCCATTTTGACTTAGTTGAGTTTACTTACCCAGTAACAACGCAAAATTAATCTTTCTTTTACTTCGGGAAGTCCACGTCCCAAAATGGTTTTTGGTGTTAATTTAAACATCACCCTTATAATGACTGTATTATAATTTAATTAACTATATTATAACATAATTATATTATATTAATATAATTAATTAAACTATAATACACTTAGGTTTATTAACCTCGATTAACATATAAATCATAGACCATGGCTTATATCTTTGCACCGAAATCTTCACGTATATTAAAATATATTAAAATATATTAAAATAAAATGCATTAAAATATATTTAATATTATATATTATCTCAGGTTTTTTAGACTCCCTTCACATGCAAAATTATATATTTTATAACCTTATAATATTCAATCCATTGTATTCTGAAATCTTTGGAGTTTAATCATGCATGCTCCTCTCGTTCAATCGACAACCAATTACGAAAGAGTATAATTTAATATTATAAAATATATGTGGGACCTTTAATACCCCAACTATCATGCTCTTTAACCTTCGGAGTTTAATATTGTGTGCTCCTCTCGTTCGTTTGATAACCAATTATGAAAGAGAATAATTTAATTTATTATAAAATATACATGGGACCTTTTGATACCCCGACTATCGTGCTTCGAACCCTTCGGAGTTTATTTATGCGTTCTCGTCTCGTCTGTCCGAAAACCAATTACAGAAGAGCACAATTTAATATTATAAAATATATTTATAATCTTATAACAATCAAGCTATCACTTTGAGAGTTTCACACTTCATTCAAACGCCCCCTTCCCTTTATTCCGATGGCTAGACACCGAAAAGGGTTGAATTTAATATTAAATTTTATAATCCTTTCAACACTGAAGACATCGCTCTAAAATCTTTGGACTTTATTTGTGTGCTCCCATATCCAACCTCCGACAGTCAACTCCGAAAGATAAAAGGACTCCAGGCATTATATTTCTCATAATTAAAATACCTTAATGATAAATCCCTAGGAAATCTAGGAAAAATTAACATAGTTTAAACTTTTGCACAGAAGGGGCAAACTTCAAGTTTCCCATTACTCACGCACCAGGAAAAGATTTATAGTTTGTGATATAATAGTTCCAAGCCTTATTATTCCAATATTAACATAGTTTTAAACATTCATTCAACCTTGTTACCAAACGTTACCAAACGTTACCATTCATTCAACCTTGTTCAAGAAACATAGAATTACACATTTACATATATAAACTTAGGCAAATTATTTGTTTAAATTCCTTTCCAGATTCTTGGAAATAAAATCCTACATGGTAAAACTATGTTTTTACCATAAATTAGTAATATCCGATTTACATGCATCTCTTTGCTATTTTCAGGGAGTAGTTATTGTTTCCAAATATTTCCCCTTTGGACATCAAATTTACTATCTAATTCTTGGTAAAATTTCCTCTCTTACCAAATTCGAATGAAGCTTAATTAATCACAATGCAATAAATTCCAAATTTCATTTTATTTCCAATTAAGAACTTAAATTCTCATTTCTCATTCTTTATTTTGGAATAGTTGCCCTTTCTTCAATATTAGTGTTATTTTCCTAAGGCCAAAATATAGATCTGATATCCTTTAAATTTTCTGGTATAGAAGCTTCACGAAAAACTTAAAATAAAAAAAAACATTCTTATGCAAAAATTAGCCTCTTTCTTTCTCGAAGGTTTTGTAGAGGTTCTAACTATTCAATCATCCCCATTATCACCTAATATGGACTGTAAAACTAATCAACATCAACATTCACTCCCAAAAATATCTTTTACAAACGCATATATTCAAAAAGTGAGGTTGTAAATCAAAATGAAATTTAGCTATAACATTCTCACAATTTCACCTAAGTTTCTTAGGCCACTTTTAACGGAAAATTGAATTTACATTTCTCTGAAATACATTCTACAATATTTCTAAACTTAACATTGCAGAGGTTTGGCAAATAAATACTTATCTAGAATATGAAAAGAGTTGTAACTATTGAAGAGTGTACCATTTTCCACCCAACCATAGGCACAAATGCTCTTGGTGTATTTCACAGCTGGCCAACACTAGCTGGAGTATGATGCCATGAGAGGAAATTCTTCTTGTGTTCAACAAACAACAAGGGATGAAGGTTACTCTCCTTCTCCCACAAGAACCTGAAAGCCTAATATTCTATCCACCAAGCAAGGGGGCCTGCTGTAATTTCTCACTCAATCACTCAAATTCTCTACAGCCCCATTTATTAGCTTGATTAAAAAACACTGCCTAACAATTCATGTACCCAAAACAATTTATTTTCTCAGTTCTCTTCAGAACAAGAGAGATTCACACACTCTTCCTCTTCAGAAATGGTACCCACACCCATTCGTATGCATCCTCTACCCTCTAACCACAATTTTCCTCTTTTTCTTTCCTTCTCCAACAATATTTAGTGGGTAAAATCCCCCAATTCGTCAGACAAATAAGAAATTTCCAGATGGGTAGTGTGCCCATTCTCTCATTGATTTATCAGGAAGAATTTTCAATTACCAGCTTGATTGGTAAATAAATTCTTTAGGACATAGGACTATTCTGGGTCTGATCATTTTAAATCCAACTGAGTACTAACCTGGTAGGGGTCATCTCAACCACTATTGGTTCCCCTCATCATTCCCTCTCATGCATCATAATATGTATTGGCAACACCTTCAACAATTATTCAACAATTTCATTTATTATTATTATTTAATAACATAAATATTTACATTACCTTCTTTAGTAAAGGTTCATCATTTTCCAAAATACACACATGATATATTTTTCCATAGTCTCTTAGCAATAACATAATTATATTTACATGTTGGGGGAAACATGGGTATCATAGTTAACATGATTGACCCCCCAACTTCATTCTGAAAGCCAAATGATATGAAACAACCTGAGAAACCATATAAAGAAGAATGGGTTACCTATAGCTCATTTGGTGTAGTCCACTAGAGGATTCAGGTGAAACTCATCTCTCTAAGCCTCCTCATCCTTCTACGGCCTGCTCCATTGATTTGAGACCTCAATTATCCTATGAATCTTATATCCCTCCTCCCTTGTTGGGTATCTCCTCACTCTGTGCACTAGTGTTCTCTTCTTCATCACTTTCACACCATGGAAGCTACTCTTGGTACACCATCGAGATGAATTTCTTCCCATGCCGAATATAGAGTAATCCTCCCTCGGTACCCTCACATTATTTCACAAATTGGTGGGATAGGGCTCATACTCGACCTCGCATATCCTATCTTCCTCTCCTTGCTCACCAGTAATGACCCCCTCTACGCCACAATTACCTTCAATACTACATGGTGAGTTGGAAACCTGACAACAAGCATATGTTTTCATGACCCCATCCTTTAGCACTCCATTCAAGAGGTAGTTTGACAAAAATTTTAATTGTGAAGATAAATTTCTAAATATTCTTAATAAAAATAATGTTATTGGTATATTTCACTTTTCTATTTTATATATTTTTCTCTTTCGTTTTTACATATTACAAATTTATTATATCTATGTAAACCATTGTCTAAAAATAAATTATAATAAAAACAAGGGGAGTTGCAGAGCAACAAGTCCCTACCAAGAAGGTAGAGGAGCTTGATTGAGCTGCAATGTGTTATCCAGTAGCTTGATTGAGCAATGTGTTATCCGCTTCTCTTTTAATTCCCTCCCTTGGGTTATCCGTTGGCTTGTTATATTTGTTTATATAGTTATAGAATATTTATAGAACTATACTTAACTGAAAGCGGTCGGGGTGTAGTTTTGTTTATGATCCAAGGATGTAGAAAGCGATTGTTCACGTCAGGAATAGAGGTTCTTGTAGTTTTATTTTTATTTTTATTTTCATCGAGATTGGGTTGGTGTTCAGTCTACTATACTGTATCAAAAAGAATGCATTGCATTCCCAGTGATATTCCCAAGATAAAATAAAATAACGAAGGGGATCTCCTGACAATAGAGGGGTGGGGAACGAAGGGAAGAATCGACGAGGAATAACCTCCAATCGCGAAAGATATTCGTTTGTAAATAGGAAGTACCATTTATTTCATAACCAAATTGGATTATGGAATTATATTCCAGAGCAACAAAACTCATGATTCTATTAGAAAGTAGAATTACCAACTTTTACACGAATTTTCAAGTGGAGATCATATGAATTGTTAAAATGAAAAAGCAATTTTATTTCTTTTGGACGCTTCTATTAGTATTAGGTGTCGTAGAGCTTCTCATATAAATACAAGTATCACCCACTTCCTACAATCCTGCCTAAACACATAGAAAATTCTCAACGTCTAGAGAGATTTGAGATTTCGTAAGTAACTTAGTGAGTGCTTTCTAAGGCTTGGAATAATAAAATAAAATACGAACAACTGCATGTTTCCTTAACTATCTACTCAATACCACTAATCTAGAGGCATGGTAAGATAAATTAGTGTGCTTACTCATTAATGAGAATGGAAAAAAATAATATTGTGTTGTTTAACCAATAATGACATACTCTGACATGATAAGCTCAATGATCTCCTGTATAAGGGTATACAAAAAGGCTCTAGATTGTTAGAGAGAGGGCTTGTCTTTCCTAGAATCAGTCTTTCCATGCAGCTAGAGTTAGACCAAATATAAGAGGTTGTGTCTATGGGGATCTTGTAAACATATGAAGGGTCGGCATGGAAAAACAATCCCACACTTGGCAACCTTTTCCATCATTATATGCCAAAATTAACATCAACAAAATTAAAACACTTGTTAATAAAGTAATATAATATTACTATGCTTGGTTCACACAACTTTAGGATATACACTTGTTAATAAAGTAATATAATATTACTATACTTGGTTCACACACAGTCAGGCCTTGGCCTATCAGCTCTATCCCGAGCGCCTACCTGTATGTTGAGCACTATTTCATATTTAACAGGGAATTATGACAGGAAGAGGAGAACTCAGAGAAAGCGGTAGTCTAGCCTTGTCAAACAAAACCTAGTCATTCTCAGTGATAAAATATTAGGGGATGCCCACATATAATATGCTTGATCTTGAACTCTGTGATTGCGGCCTCATAGAGTTTTTATGTGTAAGAATTTGGGGCTCTCCGGGTGAGAGTAGTAAGATGGAGTGGTTGCAACCCACACCCTCGACGGCACAGTCGCACCACTGGGACCTTCACAAACCTCGGCCCGAAGATTCCAAGATCTTCCACTCCCTTAGGAGTTTTTTACCCACAGTACACCTTCCTCTCTCCGGTCCTCCCTACTTGATTATCGGAGGATCGGCTGTCGCGACTTCGCGAGTCCTGCACTTGCGACGAAGTCCTC
>JZKD02S2197706.1:221258-269749 GCA_000966675.3 Picea glauca | reverse complement strand
CCTCCTCCAGTCATAGAAAATAAGTGTTTATGTTCTTTCCTACTGTGGCATGTCTAGGAATAGACTAAAGACCACCTTCTCCTCCACAGCTTGCGCACACCACATGAGGGAAATACTAGTAATAGTTTCTACAGTAAGGGACCCTAATAAGGGAACAAAGAGCTTTAGTACTATTGCAATGGTAACCTGGATGGATATCACCTTCTGCACCTTCGCTGCTACAACACAGTTTAATTTTCTTGCGAAATTGGTTATGACGAAATTAGACTCTTCGTATTGAGAGAATTTGGTTTGACAGTCTCCCGATACCAGGTAGTGCAAGCTTTACTTGTTATTTATTTATTTTTTTGTTCAATTTTTACAGATATGTACTCACAAAGTGAAAAGGTAAGAATGACTACATGCTTAACATATCAGATCAAGGCTAAACAAGAGAATTAAGAAATCTAAATACATGAATACGAGTAAATGTAAGGCGAAACCCACAATGACTACTAATCTCCCACTTGTTTTAGTGGTCTTTGTATTGGACCCAACCCTCAACAATGCTCGAAGCAAAGGCATATAACTGTATATTAGTGACATAGGTGAAGAGGGAACCATTCGTGAATGGGATGCTTGCAGTCGGGAATGGGGTGCTTGCTTTCCAAGTACAATGAATTTTATAAAAATCGCCATTTGCATAAAAATCATTGTATAAAATTCACCAATTCCTCCAGATTTCGAAGGATCAATTCATTTCCAAGTAGCATCTGTCATCATCGTCAAAAAACTGAAAGAAAAAATGGGAAAAAAATCGTGAAATTAGATTCAATTTATTATATACGAAAACCATCCAGAGCAAATGACGATTTGGATACCTTGGTTTTGGTTTTATAATAACCACTTGCCAGAATTCCAGACGGCTTCATCTCCTCTTTTGTAACGTATGTACACGGCTCTTGCTGAGGACTAAATGTTCCTAACATAACATGAAAGGCTCTGCTTCGTATTTCTCCTCCAAGATAGATATAATGCAGGCAAGGTGCCACACCATGCTTATATACACATGGACACAAAAGAACATGACGATTATAAGAATATGGCCAAAATTAAAAACCACCCAACTCAAATTTTTCACTATCAAGGTGTATATGAGTAGGAGGAAAACCCATACAGAGGTCGTGTAACAGGCAAAGTCGATGATGAAAAAATAGAGGAAAGTCACCATGAGGTGCTTCCAAACCTTGGGAACGATGCTCATAATCGTCGCGTAGGAAATTTCCTTTCTCGTGTAGATGGAAGTCATTACACCGAAAGGCATATACCTATTGACAATGGGCAGATTTAATAGGGGTTTAGTGCTTAATAAGTTTTCTATGGACAAGATTAAATATGGCTGGAATATTCTTAGTAGTCACACAAAATAAATGGCTGTGATTTCAATCATTAACTTCCTAGCTATTATAAAGACATNTGTTTATGTGTTTACTTTTTTACATTTACCTAATCATATTTAAAAATTACTTTAATAGCTAACTTATTTCCACCTAAGTGATTAACATAAATTAAAATATTAACACCAGATAAATGACGCTCAAACGTTTATTTGTTAATCAATAATAAAATTTAATATATTCTTTTAAAGATTCTTTTCATCTTATCAGCCTTTCGGCGTTGATCAACCACAATTATGTGGCTGTGCTAGTGGTATACACAACTGTTGTTGTGGACAATAACAAGAAGGCCAAGACGAAGACTGCATATCCCACTAGAAAGATAAAGAACTCCGTCCACTCCCACGTCAATTCCCGCATACTCCTCTCGGCGACCGCCCTGTCAGTCACCACAAGATACATTTCGAACAAATTGATTTTATACAACAGATAATCCGAGACAAAGTGGTATTGATGTAAGTGAGGCCCGACACAATGTAAAAAGAATTTAAGACTGTAACAACTTCCTTCTTTGACAGTAAAGGAGGAAACCTTCTATTTAGAAGCGAACAGATTCACATAGCTAATAGACTCATAAGATTTTCAATATTATTTATGTAATTTAGCCAGCATAGTATTGTGCAAGATACAAACATTCACAGGATTTCACCTTCTCATCCTGCTCGCACGGGCATCTTTCGACTCACCACTAGAATTTGTGTTATCCCAGAAGTAGGAAGCTAATTCAAGTTGAGGTGCAGACCACCTATGGAGAGCATCATGCATAGTGGCAGTTCACAGGGAGCATCATGCACAACGAGGAAGGCAATATAGAACCTCAAAGCAAGGAAGAGGGAATAGAGAACCTAGTGTAGGGAATATAGAGCTTGGTGCACACACATGGACAGGTCTCTGTGTCATTCAAAATACTACGTGCAAGTAAAATCCCATAAACATAGGCTAAATGCATTTAAGGTTAAAGAGAGAAAACAATTAATGTTATGAATTAATGCTAGACCTGATGTCTAGCATTAGTTCAATAAACTTCAATAAACACTGAAACTCATTGGAACTCTCTAAATTTATCCTAAGTCTTGCCTCGATATGAGGCCAAATAAGACCTCCAACTTACAACATAGGATAAAAACACAAAGTGCAGTGTCAAAAATTTATGAATTTACCAAAACTTAGGTTAAAAGACTAATAATTCATTAGTTTGTGTCTAGATTGAACAAAAAAAAATAAAAATGATTACTATTAATCCCTACCTACCCAAATTGCAGTTACTAATAATATCATTCCAAATACCACTCAGAATCACCATGAGAATAAACTCCCTAACCAAGAGTATCTTCATTCCATCTTCCACTTTGAATTTTAAAATATTGAAAAGGTTGTATCCATGTTCATACTTCCACTTTGAATTATAAAATAATGAAAAGGTTGTATCCATGTTCATATGGCGAATGATGTCTCCATATTCACATGTATACTTTCATAGGTTTAACGATAGGATACACAATATACTTTAATGGGCATAACACCACACACACACACACACACACACATATATATATATATATATTAATGGAGGATTATCTCGATCATTTGGGATGGTCTTAAACACAATTAATATTCGATTTGGGATGGTGTAATAGGGAGTTATTTTTATATTCCGATGATCGACTTATAAGTGCAATTTTATAGAAAATTGTTAATATTTTTATTTCTAATTCTATCCAAAACCTAAGGTCTCAGTATCTCATTGTTCATATACTGTAAAATAGTATATGCATAATTGTTTGAAATTTGCCATTAGAAAAACCGAGTATAGAATAGTTCGAAAAATACTAAGACTTGAAGTTATAGCATGTTTGTGATAGTTTATAATATTTATCAATTTAATTGGAACTGATTTTATTATAAATAAAACATAAATATTAGGTTTTAATAGTATTGATAGAGCCTAACCATATTTGTATAAAGAAAACTTTGCATATGACTAAACATATTTCAGAAGACTGTCTAGAAAGCTATTCTTTCTATATCTTGATTACATGTTTATAATTTTTATCTAGTTTTATGGGGTTGGATGGGGTATCTTTCGGTGTACGTGTTTGATCATCAACAGTGACTGGGCCATTATGGTTTAATGTGTTTCCTAGAACAACGATCTCCACATTGAAGACTATTTTGTAGATTACATCAAATTTCTTGTGAAGTAGGTTCAGATTCTGAATGATGGTCTATTGTTGCCGTCCTTTTCCTATATGACTCATGATATGAAGGCTTTATTAAGTCAATATGTCTCTATCATCTTGAAAAAAATTGTGTGCTTTGATCTGGAAAAACTAGTGCCTAGAACCCAATCCACGAATTTTGCTTCCAAATGTGAATTGGGGATCTCCCATCCTTTCTTGTGAATGGTCTACTCCATAATATCCATTTCCTTCTTAATGCTTTCTAAGAAATGACAATGATAGGCCTTTGTTTCCTTCATGGATCAACCTATGCTCTAGTGATCCATTGAGGCATTTTCTTGCAGTGATAGCCCCTTGCAGGGTGCCTAGGATAGCTACTCTATCTTTGATCATTGAAACCACTAGGGATAATGCTAACAGGATGATCAAGATAAACATAAGAATTTTCTTGGGTTGCAATGGGAATAAAAAATTATCTACATGATTCAACTATGGCTTTACTAGCCACCGAAGTCACACTAAAGAAAATAACTAAACATCAAATATACTCTGAAACCTTAGGTCATTTAGTAAGTGACCGCATCGGGAAGATAGGAAGACATAAAGACAAAGTCTCAATTATGAATGCTACAATTTCATAAATCACAAAGAGCTAGATGAATCTTAAACCTAAAGACTTTAAAACACATTCAAATAGGTGAACTAATATTGCCATCATGTTGAAGTTCCACAAACCCATAAGTACCAATATTTAAATTGTCATCCATCATCATAATCTTAGGGCTATAATTATCCTCTGGATCTAGACTACCTTTCAAATCAATGATGTTCCATTTCACTTGAAACATCATAAACACATTCCCAATACAAGAACGAGGTGGAATGAACACACCATAGTGAAGGTGATACATTCCTTAATTCACCATGTAAGGGTTCACAAGGAGATACCTTGGTGTGGCAACATCCAACCAACACTTAAACTACTGCTAAAACCTAAAATTTAAATAAAATATTAAATTTAAAAATATACATCATATTAAATATTCTAATATTCAATAGAAAATAATTATAATTATTTAATTTAAATAAAATATTAAATTTAAGAACATATAATTTAAATAAAATATTAGATTTAAGAACATATATAATATTAAATAACAGGTAATATTTTAATATTCAATAAAAAATCATTATAATTATTTAATTTAAATAAAATATCAAATTTAAGAATACACATAATATTAAATAACATCATTTAATATTCTAATATTCAATGGACATCATTCTAAACATGTATTTAATCAGTGATTGATGTTTCATCTTCAATTGCAATCAACTCTCCACCATCATTACTTCAAATACATTTTTTACCAGATTAATTATCGAGAAGTTCTTCGAGTATTTTACATTTAAATTTTCAACAACTCAAGTTCAACATTATATATATATATATATATATATATATATATATATATATATATAATATGTTATGCATTTTTACTTAAAAAATAAATTAAAAGAATATTTAAAAACAAAAACTAAAACAGAATAATTAATTTCATGCATTTTTATTTTTAAAAGAAATTAAAAAGATATTAAAAAAAAAAACTAAAATAGAGTGATTATATATAGTAAAAATAGAAGTCAAGCGGAGAGGGTCTACCAAAAAGAAACCAGAGCCCTCCTTGTAAATCATCATATGCTCATCATCAAATATTTAGGGAATTCCACATAGTTTATTTAAGATTGCCTCTCCATCTAATCCAGGTTTAGACATGGAGACTTAAGGGCCATAAAAAAAGGACCATACTTGCCTAACCACCTAGAGCTTAATACATCTAGAGAATATAACTTCCTAAGAGCCAGAGCTTGAGTAGGATGTTTACAACCTGCTTAATCATATCTAGTCAAAAATAAATATAAACATCTTTAATTAGATCATACCTAGTAGTTACCAGGGGTCTCGAGACCATGCTCCACCTTCATGTTATCCTCTGCATCCACAACTGCATCTTCATCATCGTCAATATGAATAGGAAAATCACGCGATCCTAGGGGACTCTGGTCTCTTAGGATTTGGTTACTCTTCTACTAGGTTGGCTCCTCAGATCTCACTATGAAATTAATGCCAAATTGGGATCAACATAAGAGGTAAAATTTCCCCTCCAGAATCTTGATAGCTTGGGTAGATGTTTCATTTTATTTTATGGCCTTCTCAATGCCTTCCACAACCAAAGACTTGACCACCCAATAATTCTCGACCAGCCTGAAGTATTTCGTCTCTCTGGTCCAAGTATACTTCAGGTCTCGACCCAGTCCTTTACCTCCTGAAAAATCTCTTCATTCGAAATTTTATTTCGTTGATGCTTGAAAACATCCGCAATATCCTTTGCAATATGCTTCTCCCCCTCGAAGCACAAGTGATTGAAATGAGAATTAGCCATCCATGATTCCCTAACATCTTTTGTCTGGTTGGGTGGCCCTTGAGAGGAGGAAGCATCTAATTGTTTCCTTTATGGTTCCTTCCATGAGTTTCAATTTTGGCCATTCTGAGTTGTTGCATAGACTTGACCAAAGAACTCTTATAGCCTACCCTCCCTCTCTTTAGCTTGTTGAGAGTTTTTTTATGGAGTGTCTACCACCAATTTATGATCCTCCCAGGGGGGGGAGGAAGCAACTATGAATGGAAATTGGAATGCCTACCCTCGAGCCCTTGCTGGTCTCTCTCCTTGATATTTACCGACGGAATCAAAACTGTAAATTTTTTACCAGGATCCCATTCCTGGACCCAATCTCCCAACTTCTGGAATTCCACTTCAGATTTCCATCTAAGGTGATCCACTTCACTCAAGAAAACGAGTTGCAAACCATTAAAAAACCTTCCCATCTTGAGGTACTTAAGTAATTCACCTCATGCTGCATGAATTGATTTCCATGGCATGTTCTGGGAAATCATTATTAGATCAACACTCCTCAACGTACTCCCATACTTAATTCTATAATCGTGTTGCATCTTGAGCTCCAAGTTCCCTTTTTGGAAGTGTACCAACCACCTTTTCCATGTAATTCCATCCTTATTATTCTCCCTTCAATCAACAACCATAGCGCCAGATAATACCATATGTATCGACGCGTACCACTTGGACATAAATTAAAATAATTTTTAAATGCATTATATATATTTGATTATTCATTAACATAAAAAATTTTTTAACAAATTATATATATATATATATATCTCACATACAATTTTCATCTTGGCAATGTTTTTCTAGCTTTTCGGGTCCTAAATTTTTAGGGTTGTTTTGAGGACCTAAACAATTTTTTTTGGGATTGCAACAATCACATTGCAAACAAATTTAGAGTGTGATGAAAAAATGTGTATTCCTCGGATAGACCTTTCCAATGGGCTATCATATGCCTAAAACAAAGATCGTATGCAAAAGTTCTAACCCCGGGAAGTTGATGTACAAACTTACCCCATCGGGGCTCACATGACTTTTGGCGCTTCATCTCCTAGGGTTAGGTTTTTGGATGTATAGGGTTTTTTTTATTTCTTCTTGATGCTAAAAATTCCTTGAGGCCTCATTGTAATGTGCTCAGATAGATGCATGTATCCACCACATCTCTTCTTAGATATTAGTTACCACCATTCGAGCAAGATTGTATCATTCTGCATTTTACAGTTTCAACATATTTCTTTATTGAATAGAAGTCAAGTTTCATTATATCTTTGTTATTTTTATCTGTATATCAGTGTTAATGTTATATATATGTATTTCATTTCATTCCTATAATAAATTCATATAAGTGGTATCAGAGCGACATGCTCTTCATTTGTTTCTCTATGCATGTCCCCAACAAGGTCAAGGTATAAGCAATTGGGGCTCGAACCAATTGAGCCTTTGCAAGATTGGCCTCACCGAACCCAACAAACTCCCATGGGGGAAGAAAAGAGAGACGATGGGTCATGATATCCCTTTAAATTGTTTCTCGAGGAGGCCCTCATGGGATAGAGGAATGAGATGATGGATAATTTTGTGCAAATCCTTCGACGACTGCCAACAAACGACACATCTTCCTCGAGCGGAGGTGTTTCCCCCTTCAAGGTACAAATAAATTTTGATATTCATATATTTGAAGGTAAAATAGATGCGGATGTTGTAGACAAATGGTTAAACCTTCTAGAAGGGTATTTTATGTCCACAAATTTTTCGATAGAGAAAATATTACATTTTCACTCCTTAAGGCCATCCCTCATGTCAAATATTGGTGGGAGAATTTCTGTGGGCAAAAGGAAACAAAAGGATCTAAATTATTTGTAGTCTCACCCACTTGAGGTTATTTCAGGGATGTTATTAGGGAAAAATACTACCATGTTGGAAGTTATGATGACTTATATACAAGATGGACCACACTGCGACAAGAAAGGGACCAAACAGTGCTAGAGTTCACCAATGTCTTCCATACCTTGCACATCAAGCTGGGTATCAAAGACTCTGAGCGACATCCAGTGCTTAAGTATCGCGACATTATGCATAGATACATCCATACATAAATGGATTTTCTAGACATAAGGGTCATCTCTCAGAATGGGATTTTTTTCTTCTTCATGATTCACGCTCAAAGTGAGCAGAAGGTTGCAGCCACATCCATGGCCTCCATGAAAAGTATTTCCATGAAACATAAGCAAGTGGATAAGGTCATGGAAGAATACAAATGCAACTTCTCCTCACCCACTTGGGTACCTCTACACTATCAGATCAAGCACTCAACATATTTGACCCCCGACACATCACTTCCCAATGGGTCAGTCTATCACCGCTCTCTGTTAGAAAATGAGGAAATCAATCACTAGATCCAAGAGATTCTCGAAAAGGGCACATCCGACCAATCTCATAACCTTGTGGAAGCCCAATCGTGCTTGTGCAGAAGAAATATGGGACTTGGTGACACTGCATTGATTACCAAGCCCTAAATAAAATCACAGTCAGGAACCGATACCCAATTCCCCGAATTGATGATCTCCTTGACCAACTCAATGGGGCCAAATACTTCATTAAGATTGATCTGAAGTCCAACTACAAAAGAGTTGGTTAAAGGTCACAAGATATCATTCATCATCCTCATGAAAGTTGTTGGGGAATTTTTCAAGCCAAAGGGCATGACCAACCATTTGAAAAGACTGGTTCGTGTTGGGATTCTCCCACATTGCATGGGCCCTTAGACAAGTGACCAGGGGTGGCGGCAAGGAAAAATTCATGTGGGGCCAGTCACAACAAAAAAAGTTCGATGATTTGAAGCAATGCTTGTGCTCAGCCTCGATGCTCTCATTACCCAACCTGCAACATCCTTTTGAGATTGAGATAGATTCTTCAGACTATGTTTTGGGCACATTTCTCAATCATCATGGACATCTCGAGGCCTATCATAGTGAGATGCTATCATATACCGTCCATACGTAGCCCACTTATGACAAAGAAATGTACTACATTGTACAAGCCTACTACCAATGGAGGAATTACATTCTCGGGAAGGAGACAATCATCCACACTGATCATAAGCCTCTACAGTTCATGCAAACACAAGGAAAATTGTAGAATGAATTCCATCAGATGTGGTCCACATACTTGCAACAGTTCCATATCAACATCAAGTATACAACAGGGAGCACCAAACACGTCACTGACTGCCTCATTTGACCTCCATTTGTAGCACTAACCATGGTGCTACACTCCTACAGACTTGAGACCTCTAGATGGCCCCAACTCTATAAGAGAGATACTGACTTTTCCACTAACTACCATACACTAGGAAAAAAAACAATTGTCACTGATTTCCATATTTAGGATGGGTTGTTGTTCCATCTAGGCCATCTCTATGTCCCATTAGGTGAGTGAGAGAAGTTGATTTGGGAAGATAAATACAGCCGGGTGGCAGGGCACTTTGGTGTAGAAAATACAATGCCAGTGCTGCAATAACATTTATATTGGCCAAAACTTTGACATGATTTCAACAAGTATATCAGGACCTACACAACCTACATCATTTCCAAAGAGGCCATTAATAAAAAAGGAATGTACACTCCTCTGACTATGCCCGACAGACCCTGGGAATCCATATCGATGGATTACATGATGGGCCTTCGTTCAACCAAGCAGGGAAATGACTGTGTTTTCATGGTTGTTGATCAATTTTCCAAGATGGTAATTATGGTTGCCTACAAGAAGAGCATCACAACGGAGGCCACTGCCAATATCTTCTTCCAACGAGTGTGGATACATTTTGGGATACCATATACCATTGTCTCATATCAAGGCACTTGGTTCCTCAACACATTTTGGTCGATCCTTTGGTCATGGATGGACACCAAGCTCACCAAATCCATGGCCTTCCACCCCCAAACAGATGGCCAAATTGAGGTCGTCAACATGATGATTTTGCATATATGACACATATACAATTCCAAGCATCCACACACATGGGATGAGAATATTCCTTATGTTCAACACAATTACAATAGAGCCATACATAGCTCAACCGACCACAACCCCTTTCAGGTGGGATTGGGATTTCAACCATTGGGTCGCATGGATGTTGCACTACCCCTTGCGTCCACACAGGAAAAATCATCCCATTCTCAAATCGAAGCTAACAAAGCCACCTGGTTCATTCAACAAATCCAACACATCCACCAATAGGTTAAGGATACTTTTTAGAAGTCCAATGCCAAGTACAAGCAATGCCATCTGTTAGCACATGAAATGTCCAAGAGTAAAAAATTATGACCTTAATCCATGTAAGAGTCTTTGTGTCATGATAGTGTTCATCATTGTGAAAGAAATAGGGGTTAGCATGGGTCACACCCCTGGTATTAAAATCATCATCATCATATGTCTTGTCTCAATGGTGTGTACAAAAGTTCCATTATGTCATTTTCAACCATTTGAAGGTCAAGTTGGATGTCATATTTACTTATTGGAAACTCACCTAAAATTTTGCAGCATACCAAGAAGTACCTTATGCACTAATCTCTCATCATTGCACTTTCAAAACATGTCAGGGGAGATCTCATCATCTTCAATGCATTCAATTCATTATGATTTTCAGGATTATGTTAACTAACAACTCTAACAGTTTGAATGAAGCACACTACTAGATTTTGAAAACTGGAGCTGTGAATTGGTTGTAGTAGATTGAAAAATATTGGATGCTTCCTTTTAATTCCACCTTGAGTTCACAAATCACCAGCCTAAGTTCAGACATATCAGGTCCTCCTTTGATGATCACATGCTTCTTAAATGGTTGATTGAGAATGTAAAGTTGTTGTTTATTGTTCCTGTGCTACAAACTGTTAAATGTTCAATGCGCTGCCAACTCTCTACATCATTAAAACCCACAGTTTTGGTGTTCCAAACCCTGGTTATTTTTCAAGATTGTTATCTCACAAGGTCATCCTACAGTTTCCTATTGCAAACAATAACCTTATCCACTACCAATTCTGTGTTCCAAACTGTCCATTACAAATCTGTGCTACAAAATAGCACTGCAAACTCTCTGTTTTCTTGATAGATCAAACCCTTTTCAGTTGAGATTCATCTAGGTCCTAGGTTTTAACCTGTCAACACATATTTTTCTCCTCAGACGTGGAAAATCTTGCAAGATTTTCATAAAAACCTAATTCAATTCGCGCCGCAAATTGGTGCTGCGAACTTAACAAATGGTGCTACAAACCCTCCGTTTTACATAGAGTTTCTTTAATTCTACTTGTCTGCAGCTTCATCCAAGTTGGATTTATGTTCTTCTTTTCTCACCTCCTACTTGCATCATGTTCATCCACCAACTTTTGTTGTGCATACAATTACAACTTAAGTGATGATTTTGGGTCTTGAGCTAAATTTAACATATTTATATGATTTCTCCAAGGTTACTTCATGTTTTAAGAGGTTTGTAGTTGGCTCTGGAAGGTTTTTCCTAACTTCTTATGAAATGTTTTAAAGGTTGGAATCATTTTGGAAGTAAATAGGCACCTACAAGAAAGTTCGCAGCACATGTTGTCAAAGGCAATGTGAACTAGTAATTTAGGAAAATTTGTAGCAATTAGTGCACAATAAAGTCATTTTTTAATCATAACAAAAAATCATCCTAACCTAGTTTGTTGTTTGGGAGAAAAGTTGAAATCATGACCTATAGGAAAGTTCGCAGTGCATGTTGTCATAGGCGTTGCAAAGTCTAACAGTTTGATAAATATGAGATGCATGAGGGATGTCACCTATCTGAGGGGGTTGAATGGTTTCCTAGGAGGTAGTTGGACATGAAGGAAATGTGTTCTATCATCATATCAAGCAACATGACCTGTTTCAAAAGGAATGTATCACAATAGACGAGATCCAAAAAAATAGGAATTTGTTATGTTTTTGTTGGAATCGTTTGTAACATACTCCTAAATGGAGGAGGATCCTATGCATCTCCTTGGTTTCGACCTCCTTATTTTAGAGAGAGATCGTTCACTATATATGAAGGGGATTTTGATAGGGAAAGGGTTGGATTCATGATCCAAGAGAGGAGAGAGAGGGTTGTATTGAGAGGCTTTTCTTTATGTTTTCATATAACTCTGTAAATGATATGCAATGAAGATTCTAGATTCATAATCAATTGGTGGACAACTTTTCTATTTGATATCATATCTTTTTTTCTCTCTGGTTCAGATTTCTATGGTGAATGTGTTGTTGTAGTTGCTTGTTGGATTCATATCAGTGAATGATTTAGTTGTATTATTGCAATTACTTGTTTTGAACTTTTATCTTTTGGTTGAGAGGTTCTTAGCCAAGCAATATTTATTCTAAGTTTATGTTTTAGGTTACCTGAATTAAGTTAAATATATATACATTCCTTCATATGACAATCTTCTTGCTCACCCCTACCAACTTGTTCACTGGTCAGAGAATTGTCATTCCTAGATTGCTAAGTTGTGTTTCACTCATTGTATGAAATCATTTTGGATACTTTTATCCATTCGTACATCCTTCATCAAAACCATTTCAAAATACCCTTTTCAAACTATTGATGGGTATTATGCTTTCTCTTTATTAGTCTAAGAGCAACTCCTAGTGTTAACACCATCATCAACACCGAGTGCCCCACAAGTTCGAGGTGGACGATAAAGTTTGGTTGCATTTGCAGAAAGAACACCTTACAAGACCCCATCAGAAGCTTCATCCACTCTGCTATGGACCTTACACCTTCACCAAGGTTGTGGGTAACAATTGTTTTGATCTCAACATTCCCCCCTTCCTTGGCTTTCACCTAGTGTTTAATGTGGAACTCCTTCGACCATACTTTCCACCATTATTGGACACCTTAGAGATAACATAAAAATTAACACCAATAGAGCTCAACCCTGACTGCATGGAACATGCATCCAATAATCAAATCATGGGCACACAGGTCAAGGGTACTCACCAATAGAAGCTTCAACTTTATTGTGTTGTCAAAGCGAGGCAACTCCTACACCCAGGAAAGTGGCTCACCCGAGGCCAAATTCAATATAAATTTCCTCATCTAATGGGGGAATTCAATGCAATGGAGACCATTTATTCCTAAGGGGAGGATTGATCCAAGTGGATATTGGTGGCCACCCACCTCTTCCAACTGGCTCACGTATATTTTTCATCTTGGCAATGTTTTTCTAGCCTTTTGGGTCCTAAACTTCTGGGGTCGTTTTGAGGTCCTAAACATTGTTTTTTGGGCTCGCCACAATCACACTCTAAATGGAGCCTAGTTGTGTTGGAAAAATGTTTATTCCTCAGATATACCTTTCCAACGAGATACTATACGCCTAAAATGAAGATCGTATGCAAAAGTTATGACCTCGGGAAGTTGATGTGCCACTTACCCCATTGGGGCCCACATGACTTTTGGTGCTTCATCTCCCAAGGTTAGGTTTTTGAATGTCTAGGGTTTTCTGATTTCTTATTGATGCTAAAAAGGTCTGGAGGCCTCATTGTACTGTGCTCAGATGGATGCGCATAATCACCACATATCTTCTCATAGATTAGCTACCACCATTCGAGCAAGATTGTTTCATTCTGCATTTTACAGTTTCAACATATTTCTTTATTGAATAGAAGTTAAGTTGCATTGTATCTTTGATATTGTTATATATGTGTGTGTGTGTGTGTGTGTGTGTGTGTGTGTGTGCGCGCGTGTGTGTTAATGTTATAGATTTGTATTTCATTTCGTTCCACTCATAAATTCAGATAAAAAATGCATGCATATGTTAATTGGGTTTGACACCAAACCGAAGGAAGAGGGGTTGAAAGGAGGGACAAGTAAAGTTTTCAAAGAAGTAGAATGGAGAAGAAAAGTTAGAGTGAGGGAAGATAAGTCAAAAAGGAAATTAATTTATGGACCAAGGTTAAAGAAAAAATACCCACAATGTGAGAGAATGGAAGAATCCAAGGGACATGAATACCAAATCATTTGTGAATATAACCAAGATATGCTTAAATAACCACCAAAGCTTTGCATTCTCTTCCTCATGTGAGGATTTTCTTACATGTAATAGAATTTATTCTTATTCCTATAGAGTTTCCTTTTGAATTCCATGTTGCTTAGGCTAGTTAGGATCATTGGTTTCACTATTCCTTATATGGTATGGGAAGCATGCATCTTCATAGGTGAATATATGCAATGTTTGGCATTAATAATTTTATTGGGTTGGGTGGTTATGATTGAAGAAGGTTAGGTTGTGAATCAATGTGCATCACATAGGTAGGAATTAAATAGAGTTCTCTCTCCATATCATTGTGAAATTAAGAATTCCAATTTTAAAAGTGCTTCTTTTGTTTCCTTGAGCGCATCCACTTCCTTATTAGTCCTTGCCGTAGGCATAGAGGGACTATAGCGATCAATAATTATTTGACTACCTATTAGTTTGTCCTTTAACCACAAATATTTGCATAATATGTATTGTTGGAGCTAGGGAACTAAAAACATAGATTTTTATATAATAAAAAGTACCATATATGTATTGATCTAATTGGATAAGAGATTGGAGGTCTTATTACCGGCTTCACTATTCCCAATGTTTTATATGGTAACATATCCAAACTTTTTATCGTATACAGTCTTTTTGAATCATATATTTTTCCTATGTATTGCTTTAAGGTGGATTAATTCTAGCATTAGTTCGAATGTTTGTCTTAGCATTTTCTTCTACGTGAATATATCCGTAAGTTTTTATTTGTACTAATCATATTGAAATGTTTAGATATCCAAGATTTGTAGTGATCAAGAATTCAAAAGTTTATAACGTCCTTGCCGCATGTATTCGTATTGAAATTTATTGACACTTTTTTTGAGGTGCTTGAATAGGCCTGACAACTTAAATTTTTACATGATGCGAGGTCCTCCAACATGCCTGTCAGCTTAAATGTTTGCATACCGCGAGGTCCTTACACAACCTGACAACCTTAAATGTTTATCTAAATACGTTTCTCGGAGTACATATTTCTTCGAAATTTTCCATATAATGTTGCAGTGATTTTGCACAATATTGTTGTCCACCGACAGTTGAATAGACATTCTATGTTTCATCCTTCTTCTAGATTTGCAATGCAATTTCTTCATCGTTGAAGCTACATACATTGCTTACTGATTCGATGAGTGCTTCTTTTTTGCTGGTTCGTCGGTTGCTGCTTGTTGTTGTTTGGTTCACAATTCAACCCGCGCTTTTTCCTTTCATCATTTCGGAGTAAGTTTCCATGACATAGTTTCATTTTTTGTTCGTTGTTTGTTGTTCAGTCTTTGCAGTTTGGAAGTAAAATGTTTTCTTATTTGTACTAACATTGTCATCGTATGTTTCTGGTTCCTTCTGTGCTTCGGCTATAATTTCGTAATCGTTGGAGATACATATGTTGTTTACTGGTTCGATGATGTTGCTTGTTCGTTGGTTCGTGGGTTGTTGGTTCTGTTTGTTTGGCTCGGGTTTACGCTTTGGGGTTGTGGGGATGCAGTTGGGCCTATTCGTGCTTTCTCGCTGGTTTGGTGCTTGTTGTTTTCTTTTGTTTGATTTAACTTTGTAGGGTTGGGGTCTTGCACTGGTGGTTGGAGCTGTTTTTTTTTTGGATTATTATTGTTTTTTGGCCACTTTACAGTGTTCAGCCCCTGCACCCATGAGTCGACATGCAGTTGTGTTATTTTCCCTATTTGGTGAGGTCGACATATGTTCTGCTGTGAGATTTTTTTGGTGCTTCAGTGCTGGCATGAAAGAAAATAGTTGCATGAAAAATACTTCAAGAAGTGCATGTGCAATTGCAATATCCATTGTTTTTTTGTTAAAATAAAGCATACACATGCTGCATTTATAAACCATGTTTGGTCAAATGTTCCCATATGTCAATACATGCTCTTTATCCTTTACAAAGACTGGTGTGCCCACGATACAATCTGTCTTGTGCTTGATATATGATATGTACAACAAAGATTCTGTAAAATTATATTTCCATGTCTGGAAGCATATCTGGTTAGTTTGCCACGGAAAACAAAAATCTTGTATCATGGGCACAACAGTCTGTGTGGAGGATAAAGAAAATGTATTTCCATTGGTGGAAGCATATCTGGATACTTTTCCACGGAAAACCATAAATCGTTTAGCTATGACCATGTAATTTCGTAATATTTTGTGGCTTGTAATATATTTTGGGCAGGGAAAAAGAAATTACTCATTCATAGCTATGGATGGAGAAGTGCAAAGGTTCATGTTTCTGCCTATCTTTTAGCATGTTCATTGAGTCTCTTTTACTGTATGTACATGTTACTTGTTTTCAAGTGCATACCAGCTTCCATTCATGATCATTGTATTTTTTGCGTTCCCACATTCAAACAAACATAATAGCTGGAGAAAACGACAGAGTCTTTACTACATCGCTTGAAGAAGATATAGAAAGGTGCATGCTTGTACTGTTATTTCATATTGTGTTTTTTTTATTCCATTTATTATTTGCATATGTGTTCATCTAGTTTATTGTATCTTCCTTACATGCATTCCTGCATAATAACCTACTTCATGTCCATTGTGTTTTCACTGCATTGCTACATTTAAACAAACAGAATCGCTAGAGAAGATGATGAAATGTTTGGCGGGAATGTAGCCGAGGAATTACACAAGTGGATACACGTGCTCTTATTTCATATTATAGTGTTCATTTTTTCATTTACTGTCTGTATATTTGTTGTGCTTCTTCTGTTGCTTTGCACCTTTTTTTTTTCCCCTTCTTTTCTTCCTTCAAATATAATATATTCTGCGTATTCTTCTTGTTGTTACATTGGAATAATTAGACCGATTTCTCTTTATTTTACATGTTTGTGTTCATAATAACTTGCCTTCATGTCCATTTCATATTTGGCGTTGGTACCTTGGAAGAAAAAGGTTGATTGGACATGAATATGAATTGTTTTGTGCAATAATAGAGGTTTCTGTGGTACAATCTTCTAAAAGGTATACCAACTGTGCTGGTAAATTAAAAATACAAACGGGGTGGGGGCATATAATATTAGAGTTGAAAACAATGGCTTGGAAGCAATGGCCCTTTCTTCCCTCCATATTTCTACTTTTCCCATTTTCTGTTATCCCTTTTTTTTTTCTAATTGATCTGCTTAGTGGTCTTTCCGAAAATGCCTTGGTGCATCGGTTGGAGGACTAACTATTTCACATCTATGGTCGTGCTTCTACCTTATTCCATAATTACCCAATTTTTCAATTGCGGGTGCTGGGATGGCGGGTTCAATATTGATCCCTTGGATTTCGGGGGTTCGTGATATAAAAATTGGACGTGGTGCCCCGCCCTCACGCCATGTTTAGTGTTACACATTTTTTCCAGTTAAAAAAATTAGATGCATACAGTTTTATGATTATATAGTCCTTTTGATGGAAAGTATAGAATGCATATGCTTGTTTAGTCCTGATGTTCATATGCACATGCTTGCATCAAAAAAATTTGGACTAGTGACATGGCCATGAGAAGTCATTCATCCCAGACATCAGTAGATCGACAAGGCCAAAGGTAAAGATGCATACACTCTGCTCTTAATATGTTTACCAGACAAATATCCTCGACTGTTTATTCATCTATGGCATGGTGAATATGTTGATGTCATATGTAATGCATGGTTTGCATTTCACAAGAAGTATCAACAAGTACAAATGAGACACCGAACATAACGCATGTTCCATAGACTAAGAGGGGTGGTTGCAAAACCCTGGCTCATAGTTCATCAAAGATATGCATGTACTTGTATATTTATGCCAGTGAAAGAAGAATATAAAAAAAAAATGCACACTAACATTCACTTTAGTTTTCTTGTTCAAAAATTGTCACTAGGTCTAGAGTTGTAACACCCAAAGTACTATCAATAGAGGGCTTGAACAACTGCCGAACTGGACAAGTGTTCGTCAGAGACATAATGGTCGTCTATAGCACCTAATTGGACAAGGAAAACAAAAATATATCCATTATGCGTGCTGACATGACAGACAAGGAGGCCATGATGACAG
Organism: Picea glauca; assembly: GCA_000966675.3. Lineage (NCBI taxonomy): Eukaryota > Viridiplantae > Streptophyta > Pinopsida > Pinales > Pinaceae > Picea > Picea glauca. The sequence continues at coordinate 251,576 of JZKD02S2197706.1, read as the reverse complement.
TGACACAGATTATTCCTACACAGCTTGTCCAGAAACATGCATAAAAGATATTGCCAGGTAATGGGATATCCATTACAAATTTTAATATATTTCCCAAAATAGTATATGACTGTGGTGATTGTGATAAGATTATTTCGCTCAATGAAACAAGTATTGTGGAAAAAATCCCCTCTGTTTGTTCAGAATATCGTTTCGTCCTGAATGCGACTATCAACCAACTTGCACAGAGTAGTGATATTTACCCAATCAGAACCATTGGCGCAGATGTCACACTGGCAAGAAAACTTGGCTCGCAACAAATTCTCCATATAAAGGATGGAGAGTTGGACAATGACAAGGCAATGATACTTCTTTCCATATCTACTTTTGTCCTTTACTTTCGCATGTGCATATATCTCGGGTAAGTTACAAAAATATTGCACTGTTCCATGTTGTAGCTGCAATTGTTCAATACCTATTCAAATTTGTTTTCATCAATGGAGAAACAATTACATAGAGGGAAGATTCCACTTATGCTCTTCAAAAATATAACAAAGAAAAGGGATGTTAGAGAAAGGATCTTTCAGACAACCCAGGCAATGTTTGTAACAGAGTTGTGAGGAGATATAGTACAAGATCTGAAGAAACTAGCTAGCTCTACAACTGTTGTCCGTATACATCCACAAAATCATCCTCACTTTGCTTATACAAATAACCTTCACCAAATTTCCGCAGCTTGTTTTATTTTTTAATTTTTTTTTTAGGGGGGGGGTAACAGTTGTGTATTATATTTTTCAATGTATTAATTCCTATGCTCAGGTTCCCAGGTTGAAGGTGTTTTAGTTGCAATGAATGCGTACTTAACCCCCTTTGAACCTCTATGTGCGAAATGAAACTCTCCTGCTTATGCATCCTCTTTGATAAGTGATAATACGATTGATTGTTTTTGATGCGGTGAAAAATGTCCATATATATATGGACATTGCCTCAATGCTGCCATCCGAACTATGGGTTAAAAAATCGTGCATTGTACGGTTAGGCAGCCTATGTTACAAAATTTTCTTTCTAAGTTGGAAGAATTGTAGTATGAAACATATCTACAAAAAAAGGCAAGCAATGTCTACATGCTGTGCGATTTTTGGATACACAACAAATTTACCTTAAATGAGGACAATGCAATTTTGCATATCGGCTGAAGAAGGGAAAAGAAAAATATCAAACTTTGGTAGGAAACAAAAATACCTCATGTGTCTCTGTAATATTTCTTCAACATCTATATCAATGTTCATCGGACTCGACTACTTGGGATTGCATGCGCATAATATTGTTCATTCCAAAAATGGGAAGCATGGCAACAAAACCCATATATCCCATGGCCCCGGTTATTTTCTATTGGGTACATATACTAGATGTAAGAGAAAATGAATGCCACAACGTCTTTTCTTTGTATATCAAATTGTTTGATGCAAAGGTCGATGCGTCCTTCTCTATAGAACCTTGTGGGAACTTGCTTGTGACCTGTTTGGAGTTTAATTGGTTCTTGGTTGTATCCTTCGTCTGTCAATTTGTATATTGTGGGACTCCGAGTGTTGTTTGGAGGAAACAGAACAATAGAATTGCAATTTTTTACCCAGCTAGCCCGCAAATCTACCTGATAATTTCTATGGCGCTGTGACGCAAATGTAGTATGTGGCTTGTTTTAACATTTTTCCTTGATCGATGAACTTGGTAAAATTAATCTCCTGGAATAATTTGAAATCAACGAATGTATATTGTGCGAAGTCCAATTGTTCTATCATATCAATAAGAGGCCCTTAAAATTCAAATTGGTTGTTGTTATGATTGTGGTGATAGAATTTAAAAAAAACTTTGTTTTTTTTCCCTTCATTTCTTTTAAAATACATGGGCCTAGTTATTTTCTATTGGGTACATATACCAGATGTAAGAGAAAACGAATGCCATGATGTATTTTCTTTGTATATCAAATTGTTTTATGCAAAGGTCGATGCGTCCTGCTCTATGGAACCTTGTGGGAACTTGCTTGTGTCCTGTTTGGAGTTTACTTGGTTCTTGGTTGTATGCTTCATTTGTCAATTTGTATAATGCGGGAATCCAAGTGTTGTTTGGAGGACACAGAACAATAGAATTGGGATTTTTTAGCCACCTAGCCCGCAAATCTACCTGATAATTTCTATGGCGCTGTGACACAAATGTAGTATGTGGCTTGTTTTAACATTTTTCCTTGATCGATGAACTTGGTAAAATTAATCTCCTGGAATAATTTGAAATCAATGAATGTATATTGTGTGAGGTCCAATTGTGCTATCATATACACAAGAGGTCCTTAAAATTCAAATTGGTCGTTGTTATGCTCGCGGTGATAGATTTTTTTTTTTTTTTTTCCTTTTTTTCTTTTTAAAAAAGCGATTTAACTTCCTTTGATAATTTTATGTAATTAAATTGTACAATATCGATATTTAATATTACTAATTTTTTATTTGGAAATAATGTTTTTAGATATTGTTAGATAGGATTACCATCTGTAAACAATCACAATATTGAGCCCGCCAGTCCTGGAATCCGTATGTCAATTTGTATGTCGCGGAACTCCAAGTGTTATTTGGAGCACACAAGACAATATAAGTGCAATGTTGAGCCAAACAACCCATAAGTCCGCCTGTCAATTTGTATATCATGAAACTCTGGGTGCTATTTGTAAGAAACAGAACAATAGAGGCTGAATTTTGAGCCCGCCAGCCCAAGAACCTGCGATCCAAAAAGTGACTAAGTATGGAATGAAGGATCCGTACATGCTCTATAAAATCTCATGTCCATACTTTATAAAAGTACATATTTGGTATGTATTTCTTGTTTCTCGAAAAATTTCTGGGTGTGGAAGTTGGCGGATGCACGTGTTCATATTTCCACTTACTTTTATATTTCCAGCTCGACCGACCGCTTTGCCGTTTCAAATTGTACAAAACTTTTTTGTCTAATTAAATTGTACAATATCAATATTTAATATTAATAATTTAGTATTGAAAATAATGTTTTTAGATAATGTTAGATATTTTATAGGAATTACCATCCGTAAACAATGGAAATCTTAAGCCCGCCAGCCCAAGAGTCCGTTTGTCAATTTGTATATCGCGGAGCTTCGAGTGTTGTTTGGAGGACACAAAACAATAGAAGTGCAATGTTGAGCCAACCAACCCGTAGGTCCGCTTGTAAAATTGTATATCGTGGAATTTTGGGTGCTATTTGTAGGGAATGAAACAGTAACGACCCAATTTTGAGCCCGCCAGCCCGACAACCCATGATTCAAAAAGTGGCTAGGTATGGAATGCAGGATCTGTAGATGCTCTACTAAATCTCATGTCCATACTTTATAGTACATATTTAGTATGTATTACTCATTTTTCAGAAAATTCCTTGGTACGGAAATTAGCGGATTCATGTATTCAGATTTCACTTACTTTTATATCACCACCCTGACCGACCACTTCTCCATTTCATATTGTACAACCTTTTTGGCTAATAGTTTTTCCGAATAGGTGAGTTACCGGATCAACATGTTCAATATTGATAATTTATGTAATTAAATTGTGCGATATCAATATTTAATATTTAATACTTTAGTATTTGAAAATCATGTTTTTCTATAATGTTAGATAGTTGATAGGGATGCCCATCCGTAAACAATGGCAATCTTGAGCCTGCCAGTCCTAGAGTCCATCTGTCAATTTGTCTATCGCGGAAGTCGAACTGCTACTTGGAGGAAACAAAACAATAAAAGTGCAATGTTGACCCAGACAACCTGCAAGTCCGCTTGTCAATTTGTATATCACGGTACTCTAGGTTTTGTTTGTAGCACACATAACAACAGAGGTAAACTGGCCTAAGTCCAATTGTGCTATCACATGAACATGAGGCCCTTAGAATTCAAATAGTTCACAAGCCTGCTTGTCAATTTGTATATCGTGGAACTCTGGTTGCTATTTGTAGGGCATGGAACAACAGAGGTAAACTGGCCCAAGTCCAATTGTGCTATCGCATTAACACGAGGCCCTTAAAATTCAAATAGCCCGCAAGCCCGCTTGTCAATTTTTATATCGCGGAACTCTGGGTGTTATTTGTAGGGTACAGAACAATAGAGGCCCAATTTTGAGCTCGCCAACCCAAGAACCTATGATCCAAAAAGTGGCGAAGTATGGAATGAGGGATCCATACATGCTCTATAAAATCTCATGCCCATACTTTATAAAAGTACATATTTAGTATGTATTACTGGTTTCTTGGGAAAATTTCTAGGTGCGGAACTTGACGGATACACATGTTCATATTTCCACCCACTTTTATATCACCAGCCTGACTGACCTCTTCCCCGTTTCATATTATACACAATTTTTGGAGCACAAGTTTCTGAATAGGTGGGTTTTTCTTTTAAATAAGATATTTATCATCCTTTAATAAATTTATGTAATTAAATTTTAGAATACAAATATTTAATATTAATACTTTAGTATTGAAGATAATGATTTTAGGTAGTGTTAGATAGTTGATAGGGATCACCATCTGTAAACAATCGCAATCTTGATCCCGCCATCCCTAGAGTCCATCTGTCAATTTGTATATGGTGTCAGTCCGAGTGGTGTTCGAAGCTCACAGAAAAATAGAAATGCAATGTTGAGCAAGCCAACCCGCAAGTCCACCTGTCAATTTGTATATTGTGGAACTCTTGGGTGCTATTTGTAGGACACAAAACAATAAAGGCCCAATTTTGAGCCCGCCGACCCGAGAACCGGCGATCCAAAAAGTGGCTAAGTATGGAATGCGGGATCAATACATGCTCTATAAAATCTCATGTCCGTACTTTCTAAAAATACATATTATGTATTACTTATTTTTTTCGGAAAATTTCTTGGTGCGGAAGTTGGCGGATTCACGTCTTCAGATTTCACTTACTTTTATATCACCAACCTGACCGACTGCTTCCCCGTTTCATATTGTACAAACCTTTTTGTCTAATTAAATTGTACAATTTCAATATTTAATATTAATAATTTAGTATTGAAAATAACATTTTTAGATAATGTTAAATACTTGATAGGGATTACCATCCGTAAACAATCACAATCTTGAGGCAGCCAACCCTGGAGTCTGTCTGCCAGTTTGTATGTCATGAAACTCCGAGTGTTGTTTGTATGAAACAAAACAATAGGAATGCAATGTTGACCCAGCTAGCCCGCAGGTCCACTTGTCAATTTGTATATCGCGGATTTTTGGGTGCTATTTGTAGACCATGGAACAATAGAGGCCCACTTTTGAGCTCGCCAGCCCGAGCACCTGTGATTTAAAAAGTGGCTAAGTATGGACTGCAAGATTCGTACATGCTCTATAAAATCTCATGTTCATACTTTATAGTACATATTTAGTATGTATTACTCATTTTTCGGAAAATTTCTAGGTGCGGAAGCTGACGGATTCACTTCTTCATATTTCACTTAATTTTATATCACCAGCCAGACTAAAGACTTCCCTGTTTCATATTGTACAAAATTTTTTGCTTGCGGTTTTCCAAATAGGTGAGTTACCCGATAGGTGGGTTCAATATTGTGTTTCCATTGTTCCATTGCCTGCAAACAACACCCTGACTTCCACAACCCACAAATTAGGAAACAAATTGAAATAAAAGAATATATACTATGCGAAGTCTAATGGAACAATCATATGAAGGAGAGGACATTAAAATTCATATTCGTCATTGTTATATTTGCGGTGAAGCTAATAGTACATAAAATTTACTTAAACATCCAAAAAATAATTGTCTTGTAACTTTTCGATGCTTCTCTTATACAAATAGATCATGGAAACTATAAACATCACTCACTGTACCTATTCCTTGATTGAAGAACCTGTTAACATGTTTAATGCACTCCATAGTTACTGTTAAGACCAATTCCTGCTTCCAAAAATTTCCATCTGCTTTCTCTTTTCTCTCTGCTTTCCCTTTCTTTACTTACTCGTTTTTCGGAAAATGTCTAGGTGCGGGGTTTTCTGCCCTTTTTTTTTGTAACCCGCCCGACAACTTTCCAACTTGGGCATTTCTTGGAATCTGTTTCGCGGGTTGGCAGGTGCACGAAATGTGCATTGCTTCGTGGCAATTCTCCATCACTTCTACCTTTGTACTTGTTTCCAGATATGCAATAATTAAGCTTTAATGTAAGTAGTTCATCCTGCAGGAACCGTTAAGATTGTCATTAATGTCCAGAAGGATGGAGAATATTTGTCATTACTACGAACTAAACCAAGATTTGCGGAGAAGTGTGTTATCCTTTCCAAGTATTCATTTCAAACATGATGCAATATGTTTTTGTGCGCCGACGGGTTGGCGTCTTTAAGAAATCTCTAATTCTTCATCTCTCTTCGTTGTCACCGCGATCTTCACACTTTTTTATAAATATGAAATTAGTGAGATTTAATGGTAACAACTCATTCCACACGAACCTTGGAGATTGTCATTGATAAGAGAAATGCTCGAGGAGATACCATAATTTGCAGAGGCTTATATTATCCCTCCCCAATTTTCATTTCAAACATCATCTGGAGCAAACGAAAATTCTTTTTAATTTATGGTAGTAGTTTTTTCTAGATACAGTAAACACATTCGGCCATAATGGCCAGAGGTTCCACTATTCTAGGGAATATTATTACTAATATCCCTCCTCCTAGGAGAAAAAAAGGAGATGGTCCCTTGGTACACTGAGAGATATATTTCAAGCCAAATAATTCCAAGGAAACGCTACCTGGTATGAGAACCTACCCATTTGCATTGATGGCTGGCACAGAGGTTGATGTCATGGATTCCGAGAAGGAAGAAGATGATCTGATGGGTGAAGATATGACAATGGATGATGGAAATTCAAAGACTGTTCCCACTCCTGTGCCCAAATTGAAATCAACCATAATGGGTCGAAGTTCCCTTCTCAGTGATGGAGGTCCTCACAACACCAAAAGGAGTTTCAGAAAATAAACTGACATTGAACGCAATAGCCTCTTTGTAGCTTGAAAGTAGGAATTCCAGAGGTCCAAATTAGTCCATTCCGGGCGGAAGAGTTTCATTGTAAAGAAATTATATGTTGATGTTCCCAGAGATATATTTCAAGCCAAAAAATTATTCAGTTGCGGGACTACTGTTTTTTTCTCTAGATATACAATTAACATAATTGGGAATCAGGTCCAAAACTCTCACTACTGTAAGGCATATTTATACTAGTCATATCCTTCCACCCAGAATGGACTAATTTGGGCCTCTGAAATTGCACGTGCAACTTGTGTCCCTGAAGTTTTTCGACTGTGTAGAGGTGGTTTCTAGTTGTGTCCTAACTTTCATTTAAGGGTTATTCCATTTTACCTACAACATTTTTCCTCTGCTTCGTCACAAGAAGCTTATGAAAACTATCAATTTTACCATAGGATGATTCATCGACGAGAAATATGCAAGGATCCTACATACTGTGGATCCCATGGATGTGTTTGTGGCAGATATGTTCAATGTTTTGGCCCGAACAACTAGATCCAATTTCTAGGGATAGATGTACAATACTTGGTGTTTTTTTTTTTTTTTAATGGATTTGTTATTAATTTTTTTTTCCTTGGAGTCTTCGTTGCTGCGTCTTTTAGGGATTTAACGCCTATTCTCATTGGCATGGTTCGGTGGTCTTGTAGATCTTCGATATTGTGTTTACTTAGGTTATTTTTTCTAAGATGGAACATGTAAAAATTATATGACAATGTACTGTGTCAATCCACCAGGATTTTATGCAAACAAAAAAATGGATTACACACAGTTTGAAACCAACAACGTTCAATTCTATTCATAATGCAGATACAACATAGAAATACCAATGTAATCGTCATTCTTGTTTCCAGACATACAATTATTAAGTTTTAATGCTAACAACCCATTATGGAAGACGTTTAATACTTAAGTTAATATGTTACAGTCGTGGAAGAATGTATCAAAAACACACTTACACCGACATGCTCCAATAAAATCTAATATTTAACAAAGAATTTTCTAACAATTAGTAGAAAATGAAGTTTAATACTTAAGTTAATGTGTTACAGTCATGGAAGAATGTATCAAGAACATACTTACACACACAGGTTTCAATAAAATCTAATCTTCAACAAAGCATTTGCTGACAATTAGTAGAAAATGATGGTTTTGCAACAATGGGGCTTCTTTGAAACCAATTCACACTTACGAAAATGACCCTCCGCCTTTCTATTTTCCCACTCTTTTATCCCCTGTAGTTTCTCTTTCTGGTTACTTAATCATTTTTTTTTTCCGAAAATGCCTTGTTGGATGGCTTGGCAGATTCACATGTTTCCGCCGAACACTTCCCCTTTATATAAATTGGCCCTTTATTGTTCCATGTCCTACAAGTAGCACCCAGAGTTCCGTGATATACAAATTGACAAGTGGACTTGCGTGCTGGCTCGCTCAACATTGAACTTCTATCTTTTCTTGACCTCCAAACAACATTTGGAGCTCCACAATATACAAATTGACACACGGGCTCCAAGGATGGTGGGCTCAATATTGTCATTGTTTATGGATGGAAAAGTGCTAAAACAAGCCATACCACATGTTGGCCCTTGATTATGGAAGGAAGTGAAGAATAAGGAAGGAAAGGTAAAAAGCGAGCTTCACAGGAGACACAATAACTATCACTGAGTCGAAGTAAGAAAAAGAGCAGGAAGGATGGAGTGAAGTATGAAAAAGAAAGCCGTTGGACGAGAAGATCATGGATGACAGATCAGAAAGGAAGAAGGATCATGGAAAACTCAGCAAGAAGAGAAAGGAATCATTGGATGCTTTGGAGCACCATGAGATGAAGAGGGAAAGACAGGCTGGCGAAGCCTGGAAAAAGCGGATCGAGCTGACCTAGGGTTTTAGACACCTAGGGTTTTGGTAATTAGGGTTTTGACACCTAGGGTTCGAATTGAGGCTATCGGTGAGTGATTGTGATATATACATAGAGGTCGAAAGGACCTAGGCCGGGTCGGTACTAGTGTTGGGTATTGATATTAATTATTGTTGGTTGAGAGATTATTGTACTATGAGAAAGGGAAGTGCTGAGAGTGAGAGCCTACTGGTATTGTAAGATCTTCAGGTGGGTGCGAAGATCAAGTCCTGTAGTTGGGTGCATAGGAAGGTGGGAGACAAAGAGAAGAAGAGAGAAGATATGCTGACTAAGAGCACAGATCAGAAATGTAAGCTTTACCTTACTATATCATAAGCATAGTTCTGTGGACATAGCCCTAGAGAGAGGGTGAACCATGTATATTTTGTGTTGTATATGTGGTTGATGCCTGTATCTTTATCATTGTTATAATGTTACTTGCATTATTGTGTTACATTAGATGTATGGTTGTGCAGAGTAGATCTAACTAATAAAGAGATATAAGAATGTTGCATTATGGTTGTATTGGTTCCACTTGATATTCCCTTGGTTGTAGACATCTCTGTCCTGCAACCCCCCTCTTAGCTGCTTCAGGTGAGATTGCATCTGCTTCGCAAGTGTTGCCGAAAGGGCCAGTAGCTAGGGCTTGTTGGTGCGCTCTTGGAGTGAACCCCGGGTTTTCCCCTGTGCCAACAAATGGTTCCATTTTCGAGAAGAGAATATGTGTAAGGGAATGTCAAGGTGGTTCCCATCGAAGACAAAGATTTAGAAGTGGATAGAGGATCAAGAGAAGGACTTCACAAAAGCTCGGAACAAGAACCCTAAATTGAGTATTGAATATTGGCTACAAAGATACATTTTCACCAACATTCACGAGATCTTCTTTGGGGGAATCCACCAGGAGTTGTTTGAATGGTTGGCTAGGTTAGCCAATACCCAATTTGAGATCAAATCTAGACCTCCTGTGGTCTGGACGTCGTAGTTGATTAAGAAGGTTAAGAGAGTAAAAAATGTTGTATCAAGGGTCGTAGATCACTGGTTCGATAGTACCATTGGAGGGTATATCACCAAGTTTGTTGTTGATAGAACATAATTGTATAGCCAAGCTGAGAGATACTTTTTCAAAGGACCTAGAGGAAAATTTTTGCACTTTATGAAGCTAAGAATCAAGATGTTGTTGCATGAAAAGAACATCTTGAAGATACAGTAGATTGGTTGGACCTGAAAAGGCTAATGTTCAAGATCTCGGACAACGACAACAACATAGAAGCTGGACAGATGCTCAGTGGGAAAGTATTCCGAGGGGTTCACCTTGAGAACTTGTTTAAGCAAAACTACGGAGAAGAGGGTTTCTACAGTGGAGGAGAAGTATATCTAACCGACGAAGAACATTCATAGCCCACTAGAACAGAAGAAGGGGAAGCTGAAGAACTTCACCAAAGTGAGCTAGAAACCTCAGGAAATGCGCAGGTTATTGAAGTAAGTAAAATTAACCCTCCTGTTTTTTCAATAGAACTTAGTAGTCAGAATAGTCAAAACCACAAGAGTCCTTAGAGCACTGGTACTGGTAGCTCAACATTTACTTAGACAAGAAGTCTAGTCAGCTCTATGGCAGATGAAATGAGGCTCCCTATCTTTAGAGGAGATGGATCTAAATATCTAGATCAACATTGGTTTCTATGTGAAGCCACATGGAATATTAAAAGTATCACCGACGAAGCCATCAAGAGAACCCAGTTCAACACTATGCTACGGGACCGCACACTAAGTTGGTACATGAAACTTGTCCAAGGGTTGGCACAACCTAAGACACTGAATGAGATCAAGAATGCACCAGTTTCAGAGTTTAAAAAACCTAAGTTGGAGTCACAATGTATTACAGAGCTAAAAGAGATCAAACAAAAGGTAGCAGAACCTGTTTGGGAGTTCAACCAGAGATTCAAGACCCTAATAGACCGATTAAATTTTCAGATCCCTGATGAACAGAACAAAGAATGGTTCATCGTTGCGTTGTTACCACACATCAAAGTCCCTCTGATGCAATAGAAGATTGCATCTCAGACAGAAGCTTTGGATATTTCCATGAAGCTTGAATCAACACCTATGGGAGAATCTAGCTCAGGCATGAGCCAAATCTCTAGCCAACTGACTAGTCTATCTCTGCAGGTTGAGGACATGAAGAAGGACAAGGGGAAAGACAAAAGAGAAGATATCTGGTGTGTAAGATGCATATCTAAAGGTCATGATAAGGAACATTGTCCCTTATTTCATGAGTATTTGGACTTAGGAGTGCTGAGCCCCTTGAAGCAAGTTAATCTACCCTAGTGTGATGTATGCATAAATAGGCATCGCCCAAGTGAGTGCTATTACATGAAGAAGTATGTTCAGACACCCACAAACTTGTACTGCACATTCTTTAAACCAGTGGGGCATGATGATCGAGATTGTAGAGCTTACGATCTCATGCATGAGAGGTCGAGGGACATATACAGGATCCAAGGCGAAGTACACCAAGAAGGAAATAATGCATAATATAATTCTCTAGGAAGAGGAAGTTTCAATCCAAACGGTGGATACAGAGGAGGAGGAGGAGGAGGAGGTATGGGTTGAGGATGAGGACAAATTATCTGTTATAACTGTGTGCATCTAGGACACTTAGCAAGGGATTGTTAGAATCCTTTCACAACCTGTAGTTATTGTAACTCCTTCGAGCATGTCATAGAGGAATTCCCTGTGCTACTGGCTAAGCTTAAGGAAAGACGAGGACCCCAGAAGAACCCACAAGTACAACTGATATATGTTGAACCTCGTGGAAACAACCCTAGAGTCAATGTCATTACTCAAGGAGGCACTGCTACAGGGGAAGATAGGGTAGCACAAGGAAAGAATGAAGACGACCATGGAGTCAGGAAAGCTGAGGAGAAGACTCAGGATTTTGATGCAAAGAAAGAAAGTCGAAACTTTGAGGAGGCAAAAAAATATTTCAAAGGAGATAAAGGGTCCTCATCTAGAATGCAAATATAAATCAAAGAGTATGGCATGCCTCAGGCGTTTGATCAGTCTGCATCACCAACAGAAGAAAAAGAGGTAAGCAAACTCATGGAATTTTTGTGCACTTGTGTTAAGTTGATTCAAGATAAAAGCACTATACAAGAATTACAAGATTTAATCAAGCAGTATGAGATAGGAAATATAGACTCCTTACTAAATAGGGTAGTGCACCAAATTGGGAAAAGAAGAAGGAAAAATAAATAATTACACCTGAATGCTCAAATAGGAGAATATGATATAGACTATGTAGTCCTCGACTTAGGGTCGGAGGTCAATGTCATGATGAAGCAAACCTAGGCACTGATGGGAAAACCCAAGATGATATACTTCCCTATCAGGCTTCACATGGCTAATCAACAAATTGTCAGCCCATTTGGACGATTGGAGCATGTCCCTGTGGACATTGATGGGGTTAGAACTTTTGCAGATTTTGAAGTAATTGAAATTGTTGATGACAACTGCCCTTACCCTGCATTATAAGGAATCTATTATGCCTTCGACAATTATACTATTGTTGATTTAAAGAAGAGGGAAATGACATTTGAAAGAAATGGCCTTAGGGTCACCGCACCTTTAGATCTAGATGAGGGACCTGGATACATAGAGCCTGTCAGAGAAGAAGACTACACATATGAGTTGGAAAACATCTATAAATTAACAGCCAGACAACAGGATTATATCAACCCTACTGCTGATGGGAATCTAAGTTGGCGAAGTGATAGTGTGATTTCATCATATTCAGGACAAGCGTTTGAGAACTGGCATAACTAGATGTACGAAGTATCCAAAATGAGATGTGCTCGACTGACCAGAGAAGTTCATTGGATTGGTACAACAACAAGTAACTTACCTACCTTTGATGGTTTGAATCCTTTAGAATCCTTCTTGATGGAATTTGAATCAATTGTACCAGCACAATAGAGGCTGTTGGATATGGATGAGGCCCTGAAAGCTACACCAGCAAGATGGTGGGGGATGCACAAAGGAAACATCACAGACTGGACACAATGCCGAACCTTGATGACAACGTGGTTTTCGACACTAGGAAGCTGTGAAGCGAGGTACACAGGTCAAAGCTGCTCAAAGGACCATGTATGAAGCTGCGAAGAGGTCTGGAATGACATTCCTCGAGAACAATGGGTACATATATTCATTAACACACTGGACACAATCCCTATCAACTGGTACCTTCAAGCAGAGCTACGCCTCATCACTTTAGATTGGGAAGGTATGATCCAAAATTTTGTAACCACCTTTTTGTTTGACAACGAATTTCCTTCTGTAGACCAAGCATTACATATTGTGAGACAAAATGTATTTAAGGAGGCATCTGGCCCCCCTTTGGAGCAATAAGAGGATGAATGGACTGCGCCATTCCAGAAATTGCAAGAATGTTACCACATTAATTTGACGAAGATGATGATCCGAGGAAGGTAAAAATTGTTGAGACAGAAGGCCATAGGAATGTGGAAGGACTAGGAGTTGAATTTCCATTCATTGGACAACCGATTAGGATAAATAAAGTTAATATTGGGACAGAAGAGACACTGAATATTGCCAATGTCGGAGATTACTGGGATGCCGCTACCATTAACAAAATTACAGAATTATTGCACGAGTATCAAGACTTGTTTCTGACCAAGTTCACTGATCTGAAGGGTACAAAAGGACCTATGGGAGAAATGAGAATACCTTTGAAACCAGATGCGAAGCCAGTCAGGAAAAGACCCTATATATTGAATCCGAAATATAAGGAAAATGTGAAGATTGAGCTTGACCGAATGCTGGAAGAAGGGATTATTGAACCCATCGAAGAGTCGGAATGGATCATCCCTATGGTGGTACAAGAAAAGAAGACAAGAGAAATCAGGATCTGTGTGGACCTCAGGAAGCTGAATGATTCCTATCTACATGACCCCTTCCCTACATCATTCACAGACGAAGTGTTGGATAACGTGGGAGGACAGGAAGTATATTTTTTTACAGACGACTTTTTAGGATACCACCAGATCCGCATTTCCAAGGAAGACCGTCATAAGACTACATTTTCCATAGAGTGTGGATCCTACCAATACACAGTAATGCCATTTGGATTGAATAATGCACCAACCATATTTTCTAAGGTGGTAGTCTAAGCGTTCAAAGAATTTTTGCATAAATTTTTAGAAGCATACTTTGATGACTAGACTGTTTTTAGCTTGTTGAAAAATCATATTGAATGTCTAAGGCTAATGCTAAATAAATGCAGGCAATTTCAAATTACTTTGAATCTGAAGAAGTGCATCTTCTTCTCACCATTTGGAGTATTATTATGTCATATTGTATGCAAGCAAGGATTGTTGGTGGACCCATCCAAAATTGCAATTATAGTTGATTTACCACCCCCTACTTCAGTCAAACAACTGCACACTGCGCTAGGACATACTGTCTATTACAAGAAATTTATCAAAGGATATGCTCACATTACTGCGCCAATGGAGAATTTATTAAAGAAATACTGTCAGTTTGGTTGGTCAGAAGAATGCCAACAGAGCTTCGATACACTAAAACAAAAGATGGTGACTGCGCCTATTTTGGTCTTTCCAGATTGGAGTAAGGACTTTCATGTGCATGTTGATGCATCTTCTATTGCATTAGGAGCAGTACTGGCACAACCTAGATAAAGGGACATTGATCATCCATTAGCATTTTCCATCAGAAAGTTATCCACAGCTGAAATCAATTACACTACTATAGAGAGAGAAGGATTAGCCATGGTGTATGCATTACAGAAATTCCGACACTACTTGTTGGGAAGACACTTTAAAATGTTTACTGATCACTCCGCGTTGAAGTACCTAGTCAACAAGCTAGTGTTGGGGGGGTGAATATGCAGATGGCTTCTCCTATTTCAAGAATATGGTTTTGAGATCATAGTTAAACCAGAAAGAATGAACAAGGGACCTAACCACCTATCAAGGTTGAAACATGGTGAAGAACCCACCAGTTTGGAGGATACACTACCAGATGCACAATTGCTTGCCATTAGGAAGGTGGATGGCCACTTCACAGACATAGTCAAATTCCTGTCAATAGGAATGGCTCCAAGTGAGTATACAATTTCCCAAAAGAAACAACTAGTGGTGTGTGCTGCAGATTTTTCTATGAGAGATGGTCAGTTATATAAGATGGGACCTGATGAGATATTAAGAACATGTGTGATGGAGGCAGAGCATCCACTGATCCTCATAGAATCTCATGAAGGCATCGCATGAGGACATTACTCAGGGAAAGCAACTATACAGAAGGTTTTCCGAGTTGGATTTTGGTGGCCTACGTTACACAAAGATGCTAAAGAGTATGCCAGAGAATGTGCAGTATCCCAAAGATTTGGAAGACCGTCCCGAAGAGATTAAATGCCCTTAGCACAACATATGACCCTATAAGCATGAAAAATGGGCCATTGACTTCATGGGACCTATAAACCCACCAGGGAAGCGCACAAGAGCAAGGTATATTATTACTGCGACAGAATACCTGATTAGATGGGACGAAGCCAGAGTTGTCAAGGAATGTAGTGGAACTACAGCTGAGTGTTTTATATTTGATGACATAATAACCAGGTTTGGATGCCCTAAGATCCTCATGAGTGATCAAGGTACACAATTCATCAATAAGATAGTGGAATCCCTGATTGAAGAATTTGCAGTCCACCATCAGAAGAGTACACCTTACCACCCACAGGAAAATGAAACGGTTGAAGCATTCAACAAGATATTGGAGACAACATTGACAAATATTTGCAACATAAACAGGGATGACTGGGATTTAAGAGTACCAACGGTACTCTGGGCTTATCGAACCACTTGCAAGAAATTAAAAATCAAACCCCCTTCAATATGGTTTATGGTCTTGAAGCTGTTTTCCCAATGGAGTACTTGGTACCAAGCTTAAGAATTGTTGCATTTATAGACATGGATGATACCAACGTTGTTTGTCAGAGGCTTTCACAGTTGGTTGAACTGGAAGAAGACAGATTCATTGCAGGATTCCAACAACAAGTTTAGAAGGAATGCGAAAAGGCCTATCATGATAGGCACATCAAGAAGAAGGCACTTAAGCAAGGTGATTTACTATTGGTGTATGAAAATAAGTTTATCAAACACTTGAGGAATTTTAGAACGCATTGGTTCAGACCATATGAGGTCGCTTATGTTATAGAAGGAGGAGTTGCGCAACTAAAGACATTGAAGGGAGACTGGAAGGAAGGATTGGTGAATGAGAGTCGGTTGAAGTTGTATGATACGGATTTTATGAGAAGAATGAAATGAATACATATTATTACTAGATGCTTAACACAAAATAACAGAGATACAGTAAAACTGGTTTTCTATTCAATAAGAAAATAAGCTGAAACTGTAAAATGCAGCGGAAAACAAGCTTGTTGGAATGGTGGCAACTTATCTCTAAGAAGAGATGTGATGTCTATGCTCATTCGTAAGAAGATGATTACAATGAGGCTCTCAAGGAATTTTTACAATAAACAGGAGTTTCAAAAACCATAAACATCCAAAAACCTAACCCTAGGAGATGAAGCGCCAAAAGTCATGTGGGCCCCGTTTGGGTAAGTTAGTACATCAACTTCCCGGGGTCGTAACTTTTGCATACGATCTCCGTTTTAGGCATATGATAACCCATTGGAAAGATATATCTGAGGACTACAACAACTACACAAAATTTCTTCCAAATATCTTACAACCACAACATACCCCAAAAAACATCGTTTAGGGCCTCAAAACGGCTCTGGAAGTTCACAACCCGAAAAACTGCTAAAAATAGTAAATTATCAAAATTACGAGAAAGTTGTTTTGAGATAGATGGAAAAGGTGGGTGGCCACCGATATCTACTTGATAAATCCTCCATCCTTAGGAAGAAATGGTCTCCATTTCGTTGAGTTTCTCCATTAGATGAGGAAATTTTTGTTGAATTTGGCCCCGGGTGAGCCACTTGTGTTGGTGCAGGAGCTGCCCTACTTTGACGACTCGATAAAGCTGGATCCTTTGTTGTTGAGTGCCCTTGATCTGCGTGTCCACAATCTGATCATTGTTGCCTTTTGTATGCAATCAGGTTTGATCTTTGTTGGTGTCAGCTGTTCTACTACATCTGAGGTGTCCAATAATGGTGGAAAATAAGGCCGAAGGAGATCCACGTTGAACACTAGGTGCAGGCCAAGGAAAGAAGGAGTGTTGAGCACAAAAGAATTATCCCCCACAACCTTGGTGATGATGTATGACCCATAACAGAGTGGGTGAAGCTTTCGACGAGGTCATGTAAGGCGTTCTTTCTGCAAGTGAATCCAAACTTTGTCGCCCACCTGAAACTTATGTGGAACTCGATGTTGATCATGGCACTGCTTGTACTTGTCATTGGACTTCTGTAGGATATCCTGAACTTATTGGTGGATGTGTCCCTTGTGGATCAATTCTTGGATTTTTCGCTTGATCTCCTCATTCTCTAATAGAGAGCGACGATAGACTGGCCCATTGGGCAGTGGTGCACCAAGGGTCAGATCGATGGGGTGATTAACCTAGCAGTGTAGAGGTACCCCGGTAGATGAGGAGAAGATATCTGAGTATTCTTCCATGACCTTATCTACTTGCTTCTGCTATGTGGAGAGGTCGGCCGCAGAGACCCTGGATGTGGCTGTGATTTTTCTCTCATTATGAGAGCGAATCACGAAAAAGACAAACATCCCCGTTTGAAAGATGACCTTCCTGCATTGCTTAGCAGAGATCAAGGAAATAGCACTAGGTGGGACAGCCTCGGGTATCCTGTAAAATTTTCGCAAGCAACTAGAATCGCCATAGCAACCAGAATCGCCATTTTTGAAAAGTGATCAACAACCACAAAAACACAGTCATTTCCCCACTTGGTGGATGGGAGTCCCGACATGTAGTCCATTGAGATGGATTCCCATGTCCTGTCAAGAGTAGGAAGAGGGGTGTACAGGCCCTGTTTCTTAGTGGTTGGTTTGGAAATAGCATAGGCAGTGCAAGACCTGATATACTTGCTGACCTCCTGTCGAAGTTTTGGCCAGTAGAAATGTTTTTGTATCATTTCCACTATCTTTTCAACGTCGAAGTGTCTTGCCACACCGCTATAGTGGGCTTCCCAAATCATCTTCACTCACTCACTTGATGGAACACATATATGGCCCAGTCGGCACAACAACCCATCCCGAAGATGGAAATTATCGACAAGTGCCTTTACAACCAACATTTGGTAGGTGGTGGCGAAGTCCGGGTCTGTCTCATAGAGTTGGGGACATCCAGAGGTCTCATGGCTGCATAAGTCTAGTACTGTGGTGAGTTCCACGACTTGTGGTTTACTGAGGCAATCAACGACGTGATTGGTTCTTCCTTTTTTATACTTGATGTTGAGGTGGAATTGCTGCAAGTGTGTGGACCACTTTTGATGGTGGTCATTCTGCAATTTTCCTTGTCTCTCCATGAACTGCAGTGGCTTATGATCAGTGTGGATGACTATCTCCCTCCCAATAATGTAATGTCTCCACTGATAGCAGGCTTGCACAATGGACTACATTTATTTGTCATAAGTAGGGTACTTATGGACAACATATGATAGTGTTTCACTATGATAGGCCATAGGGTGGCCGTGCTGTGTGAGAACGACACCCACAACATATTCTAAAGCATTTGTCTCAATCTCAAAGGGTTTCTTTAGGTCTGGTAGTGAAAGTACCAAGGATGATCACAAGCGCTTCTTCAAATCATTGAATGCTTATTGTTGGGGCCGACCCCATGCAAAGTTTTCCTTACCACCACCCTTGGTTATTTGGCTGAGGGCCCATGCAATATCGGAGAATCCCAACACAAACCTGCGGTAGAAATTGGAAAGGCCCAAGAAGCTTTGAAGCTCAGTGAGTGTGGTTGGGGTTGGCCAGTCACGGATGACTTGGATATTGGCTAGATCCATATGTACGCCATGTTGATCAATGATGTAGCCTAAGTAATGGACCCTGTCCATGCCGAAGGAGAATTTTTCCAAGTTGGCGTATAGCTTGTGTTGTCGCAGGGTGTGCAAAACTAGTTGAATATGCTGCAAGTGTTCGACCCAAGTCTTATTGTAAATGAGAATGTCATCTAGATACACCACTACAAAATTATTGGTGAATGGTCGCAGGATATCGTCCATCATCCTCATGAAAGTGGCTGGAGCATTTGTCAGACCAAAGGGCATGACCAACCATTCAAAACGGCCTTCCTTTGACTTGAAGGCGATCTTCCATACATCAGTCTGTTCTATTGGGACCTGGTAGTAGCCAGATTTCAGATCAATCTTACTGAAGTATTTGGCCCCCATGAGTTGATCAAGGAGGTCATCGACTCGAGGAATCAGGTACCAATTTTTGACTGTGATTTTATTCAGAGCCCGATAATCAATGCAAAGTCACCAAGTTCCATCTTTCTTCTGTACCAGCACGATTAGGCTCCCGCAAGGTGATGAGTTGGGATGTATGTGCAACGATGGCACTAGGTTCTGCGACAATCATCCATCTTCCCCTTTCTGGTTTTGACTCAGAGTCAGAATCCACATCTAATTCAGAGGCTTTCACTTCGGCCACCAGCATTTGCTTTGAGCGATAGTCAACAATGTTATGCCAAGGGCTCTTATGAAAGTTGCACCACTTCTCGGTATCTTTCTTTGTCTTTCCGGTGTCCTTCTTTGCTTGTGTCTTAGACTGGTTGTCCTGATACTATCCATCTTTGATCTATCATTTGTTCTGTGGGTTGGGGGTGCCCTTTCCTGGATTTTTTTGTGAGGGGTTCCCCGACCCAAATTGTCACGTCTTTTGTTTGAGCTTCTGCTCGATTTTGACGGCATATCGGTAGGCCGTGACTATGGATGATATGTCCAGAAATTCCATTTTGGTCTGGATGTATCTATGCAGAGCACCGTGATACTTGAGCACTAGATGTCTCTCTGAATCTTTGATACCCATCTTGGTGCGCAAGGTATGGAATATATTTGTGAAATCTGGCACTCCTTGGTCTCTTTCTTACCGCAGTGTGGTCCATTTGGTATACAAGTCATCATAACTTTTGATAGGGTAGTATTGTTCCTTAATAACATCCCTGAAGGATTCCCAGGTGGCCATGACTGTAAATAATGAGGGCTCCTCTATTTCCTTTTGCTCACAGAAAGTTTTCCACCAATCTTTGACATGGGGAATGACTTTGAGGAGCGCAAAAGTAATATTTTCTCTATTCGAAAATTTATGGACAGAAAAATACCCTTCTAGTAGATTCAACCACTTGTCTACAACATCTGCGTCTATCTGACCTTCAAATATAGGAATATCGAAGTTTATTTGTACCTTGAAGGAGGCGGTGCCTCTGCTCAAAGAAGATGCGTCGCCTGTTGGTAGTCACCGAAGGATTTGCACGAAATTATCCATCATCTCGTTCCTTTGTTGCATGAGGGATTCCTCAATCAATAGTTTTAAAGGATCTCCTATCCTACCATCTTTATTTTCTCCTTCCATGAGAGGTCGCTTGGGTGTGCAAGAGATTTTGTCCTCAAGAGAAACAAGCTCGAGTCCTAACTCTTTGTACTCCGACCTCGTTGGGGACATGCATTAAGATGACAAGGAGCAGGCCACTATGATACCACTGATCTGGATTTTATGGGCATAACAAAATGACGACAGATTATTACCAGATTCTTAACACAGAATAACATAGATACAGTAAAATTGGTTTTCTATTCAATAAGGAAATAAGATGAAACTGTAAAATGCAACGAAAAACAAGCTTGCTGGAATGGGGGAGGCTTATCTCTGAGAAGAGATGTGACAGTTGTGCTCATTCACAAGAAGATGATTACAATGAGGCTCTCAAGCCCTTTTTACAATAAATAGGAGTTTCAAAAACCCTAAACATCCAAAAACCTAACCCGGGGAGATGAAACGCCAAAAGTCATGTGGGCCCCGTTTGGGTAAGTTAGTACATCAACTTCCCGGGGTCGTAACTTTTACATACGATCTCCGTTTTTGGCATATGATGAAATTTTGTGCAACTGTTGTAGTCCTGAAAATTTTCAACCACAACATACCCCAAAAAACATCGTTTAGGGCCTCAAAACGACTCTGGAAGTTCAGGACCCGAAAAACTTCTAAAAATAGTAAATTATCAAAATTGCGAGAAAGTTGTTTTGAGCTAGCTGGAAAAGGTGGGTGACCACCGATATCCACCTGGATCAATCCTCCATCATTAGGAATAAATGGTCTCCATTGCATTGAGTTTCCCCATCAGATGAGGAATTTTTTGCTGAATTTGGTCACGGGTGAGCCACTTGCCTTGGTGCAGGAGCTGCCCTGCTTTTGTGACTCGATAAAGCTGGATCCTTTGTTGTGGAGTGCCCTTGATCTATGTGTCCACAATATGATCATTGGATGCCTATTGTATGCATTTGGGGTTGAGCTCTGTTGGTGTCAGTTGTTCTGCTACGTTTAAGGTGTCCAATAATGGTGGGAAATAAGGCCAAAGGAGGTCCATGTTGAACACTGGGTGCAAGCCAAGGAAAGGAGTAATGTTGAGCGCAAAAGAATTATCTCCCACAGCCTTGGTGATGGTGTATGACCCATAACAGAGTGGGCGAAGCTTTTGATGGGGTCATGTAAGGTGTTCTTTCTGCAAGTGCAACCAAAATTTGTCGCCCACCTAAAACTTATGTGGAACCCGATGTTGATTATGGCACTGCTTGTACTTGTCATTGAACTTTTGTAGGATATCCTGAACCTATTGGCAGATGTGCCCCTTGTGGAGCAATTCTTGGATCTGTCGATTGATCTCCTCATTCTCTAACAGAGAGAAACAATAAACTGTCCCATTGGGAAGCGGTGTGCCAGGGGTCAGATCGATGGGGTGCTTGACCTAGAAGTGTAGAGGTACCCCGGTAGCTGAGGAGAAGATATATGAGTATTCTTCCATGACCTTATCTACTTGCTTCTACTGTGTGGAGAGGTCGACCGCAGAGACCGTGGATGTGGCTGTGATTTTTCTCTAATTCTAAGAGTGAATCACAAAGAAGACAAACTTCCCCGTCTGAGAGATGACTTTCCTGCATTGATTAGTAGAGATCAAGGAAATAGCACTAGGTGAGACAACCTCGGTTATGCTATAAAATTTCCGCAAGCAACTAGAATCACCATAGCAACCAGAATTTCCATCTTAGAAAAGCGATCAACAACCTAAAAAACATAGTCATTTCCCCACTTGGTGCACGGGAGGCCCGACATGTAGTCCATTGAGATGGATTCCCATGGTCTATCAGGAGTAGGAAGAACAGTGTACAAACCCTGTTTCTTAGTGGTTGTTTTGGCGATAGCGCAAGTAGTGCAAGACCTGATATACTTGCTAACCTCCTGTCAAAGTTTCGGCTAGTAGAAATGTTTGTGTAGCATTTCCACTGTATTTTCAACGCCAAAGTGTCCTGCCACACGGCTGTAGTGGGATTCCCATATCATCTTCTCTCACTCACTTTATGGAACATATATATGGCCCAATCGACACAACAACCCATCTTGAAGATGAAAATTATCGACAATTGCCTTTACACCCAACATTTGGTAGGTGGTGGTGAATTCTGGGTTTGTGGCGAAGTCCAGGTGGTGGCGAAGTCTGGGTGGTGGCGAAGTTGGGGCCATCCAAAGGTCTCATGGCCACAGGAGTCCAATACTATGGTGAGTGCCGCGACTGGTGGTTTGTTGAGGCAATCAACGACATGGTTGGTGCTTCCTGTTTTATACTTGTTGTTGAGGTGGAATTACTGCAAGTATGTGGACCACTTTTGATGGAGGTCATTCTGCAATTTTCTTTGTGTCTGCATGAATTGCAGTGGCTTATGATCAGTATGGATGACTGTCTCCCTCCCAAGAATGTAATGTCTCTACTGGCGGAAGGCTTGCACAATGGAGTGCATTTATTTTTCATAAGTAGGGTAATTATGGACAACATCTGATAGTGTCTCACTATGATAGGCCATGGGGTGGCCGTGCTGTGTGAGAATGACACCCACAACATAGTCTGAAGAATCAGTCTCAATATCAAAGGGTTGTTGCAGGTATGGTAGTGAAAGTACTGGGGTTGAGCACAAACATTGCTTCAAATCATTGAACGCTTGTTGTTGGGGCCAACCCCATGTAAATTTTGCCTTACCACCACCCTTGGTTATTTGGCTGAGGGCCCATGCAATATGGGAGAATCCCAACACAAACCTACGGTAGAAATTGGCAAGGCCCAAGAAGCTCTGAAGCTCAGTGAGTGTGGTTGGGGCTGGCCAGTCATGGATGAATTAGATCTTGGCTAGATCCACATGTACACCATGCTGATCAATGATGTAGCC
This sequence comes from Picea glauca, assembly GCA_000966675.3. Classification (NCBI taxonomy): domain Eukaryota; kingdom Viridiplantae; phylum Streptophyta; class Pinopsida; order Pinales; family Pinaceae; genus Picea; species Picea glauca. The sequence continues at coordinate 228,167 of JZKD02S2197706.1, read as the reverse complement.
TAAGTAATGGACCCTGTCCATGCCGAAGGAGAATTTTTCCAAGTTGGCGTATAGCTTGTCCTGCCACAGGGTGTGTAGAATCTGCTGAATATATTGCAAGTGTTCGGCCCAAGTCTTGCTGTAAATGAGAATGTAATCCAGATACACCCCTAAAAAATTATTGGTGAATGGTCATAGGATATCATCCATCATCCTCATGAAAGTGGCTGGAGCATTTGTCAAACCAAAGGGCATGACCAACCATTCAAAAAGGCCTTCCTTTGACTTGAAGGCGGTCTTCTAGACATTTGTCTATTCTATCGAGACCTGGTGGTAGCCAGACTTCAGATCATTCTTACTGAAGTATTTGGCTCCCTTGAGTTGATCAAGGAGGTTGTCAATTCAGGGAATTGGGTACCAGTTTCTGACTGTGATTATATTCAGAGCTCGATAATCAATGTAAATTCGCCAAGTTCCATCTTTCTTCTGTACCAGCACGATTCATCTCCCGCAAGGTGATGAGATGGGATGGATGTGCCCCTTATGGAGCAATTCTTGGATTTGTCACTTGATCTCCTCATTCTCTAAATGAGAGTGGTGATAGACTAGCCCATTGGACAGCGGTGCATCGGGGGTCAAATCGATGTGGTGCTTGACTTGGCAGTGTGGAGAGGTCAGCCGAAGAGACCCTGGATGTGGCTGTGATTTTTCTCTCATTCTGAGAGAGAATCATGAAGAAGACAAACTTCCCCATCTGAGAGATGACCTTCCTGCATTTCTTAGCAAAGATCAAGGAAATAGCACTAGGTGGAACAACCTCAGGTATCCTGTAAAATTTCCTGTTCAAAGTAATAATAACACTACGAGGCCTAGACTCATATACAACATGATGTTTCCATAAATAATTTTGGCCCAAAAGAACATCACAAACTTTGAGAGTAGAAACATCACACAATACCTCATCTTTGAAGGGCTTGATGCCATACGACAGTCAACACTATTGGCTGACACAGAGATCGCTTCCTTGGGGGAGCCATCCAATAGTGTAGGGTTGTGGGTGCGACATTGTCGGCAGCGCTATCCGCTTAACGACCTCTGCTGAGATGAGGTTCTTCTGGCGACCACTATCAATTATGAAGTGCCGTGGGGTGCCTTTTACCCACATCTGTGAATGGAAGAGTCACTCTCCTTCTTCTGGCTCATTTGGTTCACCATGCTGGAGCTTGGTGGTAGCAACAGTGGCACTGGGTTCTGTGTCAATGATCCATCTTCCCCTTTCTGGTTCTAACTCAGAGTCATAACCCGCATCTGATTCAGAGGCTTTCACTTCGGCCACCAGCGTCTGCTTTGAGCAGCAGTCAGCAGTGTTATGCCAAGGGATCTCATGGCAGTCCCACCACTTCCCGGTATATTTCTTTGTATTTTCGGTGTCCTTCTTTTCTTGTGGCTTGGACTGGTTGTCCTGATATTGTCCATGTTTTCTCTATCCTTTGTTCTGTGGGTTGGGGCTGCCCTTTCCTAGCTTTTGTTGTGAGGGGTTCCCCGAGAAAAATTGTTGCGTCTTTTGTTTGAGCTTCTGCTCGATTTTGACGGCATATCAGTAGGCCGAGCCCAAGGATGAGATGTCTAGAAATTCCATTTCGGTTTGGATGTATCTATGTAGATCACCGCGATACTTGAGCACCAGATGTCGCTTCGAATCTTTGATACCCATCTTGGTGCACAAGGTATGGAAGATATTTGTGAAATCTGGCACTTCTTGGTCTCTTTCTTGCCACAATGTGGTCCATTTGGTATACAAGTCGTCATAACTTTTGATAGGGTAGTATTGTTCCTTAATAGCATCCTTGAAGGATTCCCAGGTGGCCGTGGATTCCCAAGTGGCCGTGACTGTAAATAATGAGGGCTCCTCTATTTCCTTTTGCTCACAGAAAGTTTTCCACCAATCTTTGACATGGGGAACGACTTTGAGGAGCGCAAAAGTAATCTTTTCTCTATTCGAAAATTTATGGACAGAAAAATACCCTTCTAGTAGATTCAACCACTTGTCTACAACATCTGTGTCTATCTGACCTTCAAATATAGGAATATCAAAGGTTATTTGTACCTTGAAAGAGGCGGTGCCTCCACTCGAAGAAGATGCATCGCCTGTTGGTAGTCGTCGAAGGATTTGCGTGAAATTATCCATCATCTTGTTCCTCTGTTGCGTGAGGGCTTCCTCAATCAAAAATTTGAAAGGATCTCTTGTCCTGTCATCTTTCTTTTCTCCTTCCATGATAGGTCGCTTGGGTGTGCGAGAGATTTTTTCCTCAAGAGAAACAAGCTCGAGACCTAACTCTTTGTACTCCGACCTCATTGGGGACATGCATTAAGACAATAAGGAGCAGGCCGCTCTGATACCACTGATCTGGATTTTATGAGAAGAACGAAATGAATACAGATTATTACTAGATTCTTAACACAGAATAACATAGATACAATAAAACTGGTTTTCTATTCAATAAGGAAATAAGTTGAAACTATAAAATGCAGCGAAAAACAAGCTTGCTAGAATGGTGGTGACTTATCTCTAAGAAGAGATGTGACGCCTGTGCTCATTCACAAGAAAATGATTACAATGAGGCTCTCAAGTCCTTTTTACAATAAATAGGAGTTTCAAAAACCCTAAACATCCAAAAACCTAACCCTAGGAGATGAAGGGCCAAAAGTCTTGTGGGCCCCGTTTGGGTAAGTTAGTACATCGACTTCCCAGGGTCGTAACTTTTGGATACGATCTTCGTTTTAGGCATATGATAGCCCATTGGAAATATCTATCCAAGGACTACAAAATTTGTGCAAAATTTCAATTTTGCAATCGCAACATACCCCAAAAAACATCATTTAGGGCCTTATAATGTTACTTGCATTATTGTGTTAGATTAGATGTATGGTTGTGCAGAGTAGATCTACTCTAATTGATAAAGGTATATAAGAATGTTGCATTATGGTTGTATTGGTTCCACTTGATATTCCTATGGTTGTAGACATCCATAGAAAAACCTACTCTCCTTCCATGTCACATTACAGACAAAATGTTTGTTGCAAAAGTAGCACGACAATACAACTACTGGTTGTAGCTATTGCAAAAGTAGAAAAAAAAATAGTCCATTCCTCTGCCTTGGAAAGTAGGGGAGTTCGTATTGAAAAACATCAACTAAATTAACGAATTCTCCATGCATTCTAGCATCTTCAACCTGAGATATGATGAAATCATAAGAGGATTCGATGCCGATAATATTTTTCGACAACATTTACAAACACTTGGCCTCGACAATTGTTTTTTCAAAAAACACCTGCCCGAAAATAGAGACAATAGCGGCAACACTCTTGCTTCTGATGTCGATGACCTAGACACAATGCAAAGCTGCACAAAATTATACACGCAACATGGGAAAGGCACCGGTGACAAGAGTGTTCAATCATAAAACATAACTAAAAAAAGTACGACATCCCAAATCATTGCTCCAACGAACCACCACATCAACAAAGAAACTCAGAGTTCTTCAAACGAAGGAGGAGATAACGACCCTCCTCACTCTAAAATTGATAGTTCTCAGAAGCTTATAGTAGAGAAAAAGAGAAAAAAAAAAGTGGGACAAGTGGAAGAGCCGAAAATTCAGAGTGAGAACATGGAACTTGATAGTGATCTAGATGGCATGCTCTGCTACCTTGATCAACCCGGAGATGCCATCCAGCATAGGCATCCAATGGACATATCTGATTTCGAAAATTTTGACGAAGATGAATCCTTTGTGTTCCAGAGCAGTGTTTTTGACAACCAATCCAAAAAATTGATAATTGAGAAAAAAGATGTAAAAACCCACACTGATCCTTATCCCATCAAGTTTATAGGAAGAAAACCCATACTGAATAATATCTTCATGCTGATTCCCATCATCACCCCTCCCCAAAACTAGGTGTTCTAAACACCTTGGCCACTAGAGCCTTCAGAATTTCTGATGATGAACACCTAGAGGAAGAGAAAAATCACCTCCTTAATGTTTTTAAAAATAATGGCTCTAAAAAACATCGGGTAATGAAAGATTTTCAAAATTCCACCAAAACACCTAGGAATAAAGAACAAACAAATAATGATGTGTCTAAAGTTTAATTACCCTACATACAAGGAACAACAGACAAACTTGCGAGGATTTTAAAGAAGAAAAACATTAGGGCAACTTTCAAACCCCTAAACACTATTAGGAATTCCCTTAGGTCAGTCAAAGACTTTGTTGATCCCATTGAACATAAAGGTGTCTATATGATCCCATGTTCATGTGGTAAACAATACATAGGAGAAACAGGTCGTTCCTTTAGAATTAGGATTCAAGAACACGTCGCTGACATTAAACACAATCGCACTCGTTCCTCAGCTCTCGCAAAACACTCAGATAAAACCAAACATCACATTTGTATTGAAGAAACCAAAATCCTTTCCAGGATACATCACTATCACAATAGGATATTCAGAGAAGCAATCGAAATTGAAAAACAACCTAATAATCTAAACAGAGATGATGGATGGAAAATTAGTCAAAATTGGATCCCTACCCTAGCCAATATGAATAATTTTAAATATTAATTTATAAACATTGTCCAGTCGGATCTTTTTAAATAAAAATTAATAAACAAACAAACAATTAATTATTAAAACAAATAATTAATTAATTAAACAAACAATTATAATTTCTAAAATTTTTATAATTATTGATTTCATTTTCAATAAGTCGGCTCCTTACAAAAACTTTTCAAGTATTTATATACCTGTTATATTCTTTTTTCCTTCATTTTTCACAAACGCTTTCCTGATGATGGACCACACTAGTTTGGTCCAAAACATCGAAAAAAAAAAACCTATGCGATGAATCCAAAATAACTCTCTGATCAAAACAATGGTCGCAAAAGTCTTAGAACAGAAATACTGACCCTGTACGAACATGATACAGCTGATAAAATCCGACAATTTGAGCGGATGCGTTTGCAGGTAATGAGAAGGAAATCTGATTTAACTTTTCTGAAAAGATGTAGGGATGTTGATGTTACGCCTATTTTTACCATAATTAATCATAGACTTCGCAATAAGAAAAATGATTGTATCTTTCACAAGGCCAACATTTCATTACTCCGGAATGAAATTCAGAAAGAAAGGTTCAAATTAGACATTTTGTCACACAAACTTCTCGTTCTTCACACTACTCTGGCAAATCTTATCCAACCATCTCTCTGGACACGAATAGATGCCTGCTCCTCCCTAAAAACTGCGAAATTTGAAGAAATCATCGTAAACAAACATCGCAGCAAGTTCACACGTCTAGAAAATGCGCAGAAACAGGTATGTACGAACAGTATACATGGATTGCCTCCCCGCCCTAAACAAAACATACACTCTATGCCCATGCTCCACAATCCCAAGCCTTCACAACTGCAAAACATTAATAATTCTTCTATCAATGTAATAAACACTGCCCAAAAAAACAGTTTAAATAATATTATAAATAGTTTTATGATATATAATAACACCATTAATATTGAAAACAATAACAACTTTAATCCTCATAAATCCCCAAGAAACGATAACACAAACTACTATGATAACATGCGTGTAAACAAACAAATCATCTCTGGTACGTGTTCAGACGATAATAATGGTCGTAGTGACAGCCACAATGACCAAATCTGTCCCCACGCGAACTCAGAAAATAATGGTAATACCCACGCCATAAATAATAACCCTCACACCTCCATTACTCAGCTAATAATTCCAAATTCAAACCATAATAACCACAAGCTTACACACGATTTTGATAACAGACCAAACAGTTTTGACACACCGATAGAAAATTTGGATAAAAAACACAACAATGTTAGCTACAACAATCTTGATCACAATAATATTGAACCCAGTTCTATTATTAGCATTAATCCCCCCACCGCCATTATTCAAATAACCAATCCTGATATCACAAATACTATGAATAATATTAACAATGCCCATATAATGAACAATGTAAACAACCACAACGACAAAAGCCAATGTAAAAACGAACCAAATAGTAATGATAATAAGATTAAAATAATAAGTCTACCCAACACCGACATGATCTGCAATAATACCGTGAACCCAAATCTCGTCCTTAATATCTCTAATAACGATAGTAAACAAGTCAACAACCTTGAACGTAAGACTAACCAGGTCAAAACCATTGTACCCAAAAATTTAGTTATAAACTTATCAACCCATCCCATCAATGAAAACACTACTAGGTTACTAGAAAAAGGTCTTAACTTTGCCATTGCCCCTCGCAAAATTCCTATTGAAGATATTTTATGTAACATTGAAAATAGTATTAAAAACCTCCCAGATAATGTTAAAGAAGAAATCATACAAGACTGCTCCGTAATTATCCGTAGAGTAAAACCACCAAAGAACAATATCACCAAAGAAGAATTTTTGGCTCTAAAATCCCTAAACAATAATAAGAATTTAGTAGTTCTAAAAGCAGACAAAGGTGGGGCTATTGTCATTATGAATAAGGAAAACTACATTGAAAAAATGTTGGATCACCTCAATAACAGTGGAAGTTATAAGAAACTCAATAAAAACCCCTTAAATAAGATTGCAAAAGAAGTTTCCAATGCCATTAATTAAGCAACATAAAAGAAAATGATAAAAAGAAATTGATTTTTAGTTGCCCCTCTACCCCTAGGATATATGGACTTCCTAAAATTCATAAGGAAGGAGCCCCTGTTAGAACCATCGTCAACACAATAGGCATCCCTACTTATCAACTTGCAAAATACCTAGCTCATAAACTCAAACCCTTAGTCGAAAACACTAGCTCCTTTGTTAAAGACTCCTCTTTCTTTGTAAACAAGATCAAAAACATTAAA
>JZKD02S2197706.1:207927-219383 GCA_000966675.3 Picea glauca | reverse complement strand
CCACTATGAACAAATTGTATTTTGTTATATACTTTCAAAAAATAAATGGTTCTCTACATGCCAAGCATCATTTACTGCATGGATACCACCTATGCTTCATGTTGCTTGCCACATCGTCACTGTAGTTTCCTATCTCTCCGCGAGGTCGATGTTCCGTGATATACATGTTCAAAACAACATTTCCATCATATACATTTTGCACCCAATTTTCCACAATTTACCTTGCTCCATGGGGTAACACCTCGACGCTAATGAAATTTTATGCCCCATGTTCCATGATATACATGTCGCACACAACATTTCCGGGATATACCTTTTTCATCGAACACTTCCTTCATTTACAATTCATTCCACAATTTACTTTGTAACCTCATTGGCAAGGACTACACTGCCACACAACCTTGTTTAACTTGTATTTGACATTATAAAAGACCACCTCCTCAAATTATTTACTCAAACCACCTTGTAAAAGATCACCTCCTTATAAGGGAGCAATGCTAAGCTTTCTTGTTGAGGGGATGAATCAACGTTATCATTGCCCTTTTAAAAGGAAATCTTAAGATCACCCTTAATATTTCTAAAATATTTGAAAATATATGTATATTTCTTGTAATATTTTAAGAATTCTTTTAATTAGATTTACATAACATTTTTATAATTAATTTTTTTTAATTGTAAAATTGATTTTTTAAATTATTTTTAATGTTTTTTATAAAACAATTTTAATTTTGATTTTTTTTTCAATTAATTTCATAAAAAATAATACTTTAATTTTTTTTTAATTTATATTAAATTAAATTTCATAAAAAATATTACTTTAATTTTTTTTTTAATTTATATTAATTTAATTAAATTAAATTTTATAAAAAATAATATTTTAATTTTTTAAATATATTAATATTATTTAATAATTTCAAATAATACTTTAATATTTTTTATTTATATTAAATTAAATAATTAAATTTTATAACTTTCTTACATATGTGGATATTGATTTAACAATTTCATAATAAATAAATAATAATTTCAAACAATTTTTTTTTACATTTGAATTAATTAATTAAATTTTATAACTTTGTTAAATATATGAGTATTGATAGCCCTCGGGGGCAGCTCAATTGGCAAGTGTCGTGATATAGCGTGTTATGTACGATGAGGTTTCAAGTTCAAATCCCCCGACTTACTCGTGCCTGCGGAAGGGGCATACGTATGACACCTGGACGAGACCAGCCCAGTTGCCAATTCCGCAGTATTGATTTAATTAAATGAATTTTGTAACTAATATTTTTAGTTTAAACAATAGAGATAATTGTTCTTACAAAAGTAACTCAACCATTTATAACTAAATCAAGAACGATTTTAGAGTTTAGTTGTGCATAGTTTTGGAGATATAAAGGATACTTATTATTTTTTCATATATATTGATTTCAGAATAAATAAATAATAATTTAAATAAAATAATTTTATTAAATAATTAAATTTTATAATTTTTGTTAAGATATATGAATATTGATTTAACAATTTCATAATAAATAAATAATAATTTATTTATTTAAATTAATTAATTAAATTTAATAACTCTCTTAAATATATGGGCATGATTTAATTAATTAAAGTTTGTAACTAATATATTTAGTTCAAACCATAGAGATAATTGTTCTTACAAAAGCAACTCAACCATTTAATCTCTATGTTCTTTCAAAAGTAACTTAACCATTAATAACTAAATCAAGAACGAATTTAGAGTTTAGTTCTGCATAGTTTTGGAGATATAAAGGATACTTATTATTTTCTCATATATATTTATTAACACCTTCTCTCATAGGAAAATGTTGAATTATTCATTAAAAAGTATATCGAATAGGGATTGCATGGCTTTTCAAATAAGGGGTCGTGGAGTAAGTGGCAAGATTTACATAATAAAATAATAATAATCTATTTTTAAGGTCACAGTCAAGCTAGACACCAAATTGGTGTATAAGGCCCCCTTGTTTGTGGGACAAGGGACCCCCTCCGCCCATTGATTTGGTTGGTAAAGTCTACGGAGGTATACATGCCCTACCCCCCTTTGAATTTGAACTTGTAACCTCTTAAGAGGAAACAAATGTTCTTAACAAATACTTAAGTGGGATTTCAATTGAGGGTTGGCTTAGATTAGAGTCCAAAGAAACCAAATGCATATTAAATGTTTGAAGAACCTTGTTAAAAGTTGTCTCTTTGGTAGAAAAGTGGATAGCATGGGTAGTGAGAACATGAAATAAGGTGAGGTTGTGAGGTTTGAGGAAGATATTTGTATTGATGGGTTCGCCAAAGATCTTTGTGTTGGTGAATTAGGGAATTCTAGACTTTTTTCTTTTTTACTGGAAAAGTTTCACAATTTGGGTTTCTACAAACTGTGCAATGTGGCTTGTCCAATGTGAGGTTGGGACAAAATTGGCTCTTTGTGGGACAATTTGGTTTATTTGGGGATTTAGCATGTGAATGGTCTCTTTATATATCTTAGCTAAAACATTGTGTTGTGAGCCTCACAAATCAGTAGGATGAACTAAAATGGACAAATAACAAAGATATAGACATCTTGACAACCAGATATGGTTATAAAGCAAAAATGGATGAAGTAGTGGGCAATGAAAGAGTTTGGTTGTGGAAGACATTTTGGAAGATGGACAATCCATTCAAATCATTTTTTTTGTGTGTGTGTGTGGTTGACTCATGCAAACAATATTTTGACATGGGACTATGCACAAAAGTGGGGTTGGTAGGGCTTGGGGTGGTGTATCTTTTGTAAGTCTTCCTTAGAATCTATTGATCATCTTTTTGTACATTACTCTTCCTCAAGAATTGTTTGGAATGAAGTCCTTCAAGGGGTAGTTGGTATGGTGGTGGATGTTAAGAAGAACAAATATTCCTTACTAAGTTGCTTGGAGCACTGGTTCCAAGATGAGTCCACATTTCCTTGGAGACCCCTTCCTTGATATGTGATTTGGGGTATCTATCTGTCCAAAAAATCTATGATCTCTAGAGGTTTACTCTATCCTTCTATCTTGGTGGCTCATAAAATCAAGGTAGAATATGAGTGTAGTTGGAAGCCTTCCTCTGTAGTAGCTCCTCATATTTCAAAATATATATGTATCAATCTTGAAATTGCTTGGGGATTCTTTGACCAATAGACCCTAGGTACTTGCAGAGTAGGGGCCCTCCTCTTCTTAAGTCTTAGACATTATTTTTCTTACAATTATAAAGCTAGTTTAGTTTTCAATAACATAGCTGATTTTTTTTCTCTTTGGTTTCTCTTGAAAGTTACAATAGGGAAAGTTTTAGAAGTCAAATAGACATTATTTTTCTTACAATTATAAAGCCAGTTTAGTTTCCAATAACATAACTGATTTTTTTTCTCTTTGGTTTCTCTTGAAAGTTACAATAAGGAAAGTTTTAGAAGTCAAATGGTAGTTTGGGAAATTTTTAGAAGTCAAATGGTAGTTTTTTGATATGTCCTTTTGACATATTTACATGGAACACAACTCCCCTTATTGACAAACTTTCAAAGGAATCCCTTTACCAACATGAGGGTCTGCTATTCAAACAAGAATTTGTGGAGTCCATTCCAATTTCTAAATCTTCAAATTTCATCACGTAGTATCTTTTATATCCCATTTTATTAAGTTTATGATCAGATTTATTCTCAATCTACATCTAACCACTGTGTCTAGGCATGATTTTAGACATTCAGTTTGCTAGTTTTCTTGAAAAATTTTGATTCAGAAAATTGTACTTATACCAATAATGTATCCTATACTAGAGGTTGGTAATAAGTCGAAATAGTTTTTGGGAGTTTCATGCATTAAGTAAAAATATATTTTATTTTCATTTTGGAAATATCGAGAATATATATATATATATATATATATATCTCCCAACATCTTTGAGAGTGATCTTATTTTCCAAAAAATAATGAATGATATTATCAACAAAAGATTGTAATTAATTTAGCCAAATAACTTTCATATAGTGCAATACATGGTAAACCAATTTTTTTGAGATGTGAGGTAATAGGAGTTTTAATAGAGTCATGTCCAAAAAAAATGTAAAAATAACATGCCTAAAATTTTGTACATCTAGTCATTAATAAATGGTCTTTGTAGAACTAAATAATTAAATAGTCTTTGTAGAAGTAAATAATGACAACATAGTTTAAAAACTAAATTACGAATCTTTTTTATTATGAGAGCATCATCACTTCTATATTTGTTCCTATTCTTGGAAGAGTTGTATACTGCATCTAGGATGAGAGTATGAGTAAGGGTAAGTGATGGCACTTCCACAAGGCAGTCGATGGTGACAACATGATCCCACCACTCATGACAAAGGATGGTGTTATCAATTCAAGATTCCTTTTCCCATTCTCAAAGAGTTGGGATGTGCTTCAAAACCACAACATAGAGATGATCCTTTGCTTTGTTGACATTTGGGAACTTTGTTTCCATCCGGCCTCTCCAATTTTCTAGAGGCTTGTTTGATTCAACAACTATGGTAGAAAGGGTTGCCATTTAATTTTCGAAGTCCTCCACCACTAATCTTTGAACCTTCTTGACATTGCCCATAAGGGCAAGGAAATGCATGCATATGTTAATTGAGTTTGATAGTGAATTGAAGAAAGAGGGGGTTAAAATAGGGGATGAGTAAAGGTTTTGGAGAAGCAAAAAGGAGGCAAAAGGTCATATTGGATGAGAATAATTGGAAAAGAGAATTGCTTTACTGATTGAGGGGAGATGACAAATATCCACAGTGTGAAAAAAGGGTAGAATCCAAGGGAAATCATTTTCAGATTATTCATGAATACAACCAGGATATGCTTAAACAACCACCAAATCTTTGCTAGATTTTCCTCATGTGAGGATTTTCTTGCATGAAATACAATTTCTTTATAAATTGTAGAGTTGCCTTTGAATGTCATGTCACTTAGGCTAGCTAGGATAACTAGTTTCACTATTCCTTATGGGATGGGAAGTATCACATCTCTTTGTGCAAATGTCTAGTACTAATAATTACATTGGGTTAGGTGTCTATCACTGAAGAAGGTTTCATTGTAAATCGATGTGGCATCACATAGGTAGGAATGAAGTAGATTTCTCTCTCTCCCTATCACCCTGAAATCAAGAATTCCAACTTTAAGGATGGTTCCTTCATTTCCCTGAGCATCCACTTCTTTATTTAGGTTGTGTACCTCACTTGGTAAAAGATCACCTCGTCAATATTTTTACTGACCACCCCATTAAGAGAGAGAAATCTTAAAATTTCTAGTTGATAGAATGAAATGACTTTAATATTGCCTCTTTAAACGTAATTTGTTGTTGATAGGATGCAATGACCTTAACATCACACATTTAAAGGCAATCTTAAAATAACCGTAACTACTTCTAAAATATTTTTAAACTTATATATATATATATATATATATATATATATATAATTCTTTTATAATTAAAAACATTTATTATAAATTTGAAATTTTTATTAAATTGAATTTTAATATTTAAAAAAAAATGATTTTCAAACATTTTTATCGTGAAAAAATATACCTTTCTTAAATTTTCTCCCCTTTTAGTTTATATTGCATTAATTAGTTAAATTTAATCATTTTCTTAAATATATGTAATTAAATAGTTAAATATTATAACTTTCTTAAATATCATATCAACAATAATGACTCCAATATATGGAAATAAGTTTGCATTAATTAATTAAATTTAATCATTTTCTTAAATATATGTAATTAAATAATTAAATATTATAACTTTCTTAAATATCATATCAACAATAATGACTCCAATATATGGAAATAAGTAGTTGAATATTGTAACTTTCTTAGATATCGTATCAACCATAATGATTCCAATATGTTTGGATCAAACAATAAACATTAATTTTCTTTTAAAAATAATTCCACAAACTAAAACTCATTTGTGCACATTGTTCTTTAAAAAATAATTCCACATTCTAGAATTCAGGTGTGCACAATTTTGGAGATAGGCACCATCTAAGGGATACCTTACCATTTAGTGGTGTGTATTAACCAACAACTTTCTTGATGATAAAAACTTTGATTATTCAATGAAGAAATACCAAGTAAGGATTGTAGGCATTAATTTAATTTATTACTTAGATTAGATTAGATTATAAATCTTAAGTATATAAGTGTTCTTAACACAAAATTATATGACAAAAGTTGAAGATGTAGGTATTAATTTCATCTATTACTTAGTTAGATTAGATTGTAAATTTTAAGTATATAAATGTTTTTAACATGAAATTATATGACAAAGGTTGAAGATGTAGGCATTAATTTCATCTAATACTTAGATTAGATTGTAAATCTTAGGTATATAAGTGTTGTTAAGACAAAATCATATGACAAAAGTTGAAGATATAAGCAATAATTTCATCTATTACTTAGTTAGATTAGATTGTAAATCTTAAGTATATAAGTGTTCTTAACACGAAATCATATGACAAAAGTTGAAGATATAGGCATTAATTTCATCTATTACTTAGTTAAATTAGATTGTAAATATTAAGTATATAAATGTTCTTAACACGAAATCATATGACAAAAGTTGAAGACGTGTGGATGATTAGAATACTAAAATTTGTTTTTACCATTATAATCTATAAATCTAAAATATTGAAGTGATGTGCAAAAACAAACACTACATACAATGTTATTTAATAGAATGGCCTTAATGTTTGATTTTTGAAGATACAATGATATTATTATTTGATTTTTGGGAATTATGTAATCAATATTTTATATTTTTAGAAGTTTTTTTTAAGGAGAATCCTTAAAAGATGAATTTTAAAAGGATATGAATTTTAATAAAAATATATAAATATATTTATTAGAAAATTGATCAATATGAATGAGTATAAATTCCAAAAGGAGAACTTTTCCTCAAATTATAGGTTGAAATAAATTAGAATAGGTTGGGACAATACCATTGATATATTATAATAGTTGATTGCAACTTGTGAAGTGTTGGAGTAGAGAAGAAATAAAGTATTATTTAAGACAACTGATTTTGTAAAAGAATTGGAAGGGGCTTCCATTATGTAGGGTGATTAAATTTTTATTAAGGAAGAATTTGAAGCGAGGTTGAATGCATCTAAGATCTTCCTAGGTACAAAGTTTGATGGTCTCACAAGTTTCCTCACCAAAATATTTTGTAAACTTTGTGATAAGTATTTAGTTGTTATTTCTTTGAAAAAGTTGAGAAAATGTCCAAAATTTACTTGGAAGTTCAAACAAACCATTGTGATGGTTGGCCTTCCAAAGCAACCCATTAAAAATGAAGGTTGTGGTGAAGAAGGACATCAATGGGGAGATACAAAGAGAACTTGGGAAATTTGAAGGGCGGTAGCAGAGATGGGATCTCAAAGAGTGCAACCTGCTTGAAGATTGGAGGATGAAGGAGTCAAGGAGTTTATTCACAGTGAGCGAAGGTGTCTCTGAGCCATGGCCATTTACAATTTTTTTTTGCTAGATAGTAACAATGCATAATATTTATAAACATGCATAGCTTACCCTTTGTAATAAATTTCTAGAGCATAATAAATCCCCACTAGATCTAGTTTTCTTGGTTGGGTTTCCAAGGTAAAAAAAATCTCTATTGATTATGGTGCATTTAGTTGTTGATGTTTATATAGTGTGTTTAATCATTCCCACTCACCACAACTCTTAAATCCTTTCATTTGTCTTGTTATTGTTTGTGGTCACTAATAATTACTTAAATAATTAAATCACTTAAGAGTGCTTAAGTGACTTGAACTAGAATTGAATTTGTGATTCATTGATCCTTTTTTTATGTGTGAGTTAACTGGCGATTATCTACATCCACAACACATTATACGCAATAGAGACTTTGTTAGAGGCATTTTAGATGATTGGATGCAGGATCCCTTGTTGCATTTGAGTGTGAAAATAAATAAAAGTCAATGGAGCACACAAAGTCCACTTTGACTAGGCTCATCGTTGCTTTCGCATTGCACTATATTTATCGGATTGGTTTGTGATGTTCTTGGACTACTTTTAAATCACAATTGGCATGCTTATATTCCTCGATATATGGATTTGACTCTGCTCAACCTGGATGCCTGATTTTAAATGCATGAGTAATGCATTCTTTGTTAGGTTGTGGTCTTGGAACCATAATTACTTAATGGATTTGAATTGAAACATTGTCTAGTGTTGCATGAGTGTTGTGCAAGATGATTTAAAAAGAAACATACTCATAATTGGTCAATCACCAATCCGTGAGGAAAACAATACAAGGCTACATTCCAATTAAAGAGAAAGAAATGAAGATGTGTGAATTCAACTAAGACTAATTGCAGAGATATAAAAATTTAAATTCCATGTTAAGCATCTATGTTGGTGAATTGTGTGGACTCTCAATCCCTCAATTACGAATCATTTGGTATTAGATAAATTGCTGAAGACTTGAAGAAAACCTACATGGTAAACACTAGAAGTGGGTACCATAATAGTAGAGAAGCGTTACTGCGAGGACTCTTGTGGAGCATAAAACCTAGGATGGATAGAAAAATTCATGAAGAACATGAAAAAATTGGTAACACAACTTTTGGTGAAGAAATATAGGGAAGAAAACTCATCAAAGACTGAGCATGAAGAAGACAAGGAAGACTGAGAATATTCCAAGTGCAATGATTCAGGTAAAAACCACTCTTTTTCCTCATCTTCCAATATTCCTTTCAAAGTTGAAGTGAAACTTGAAATACCCATGTTTGATGGACAAGTTAATGTCGAAATCTTCAATAGTTGGTTGAAATAAATTTTATTTTATTTTTTCCTTTATCAAATTCAAGACGCACAATAGATTTATTTTGCACATTTAAAGATGATTGGACATGCTCTGTTGTTGTGGGAGAGCTCCATGGATGCATTGAGGATAGGAAAGAATCCCATGGTTATGAAATTGTAGGACTTCAAGGCATTGTTGAAGTCACGATTTTATCCCATATTCTACGAAGAGGAGCAACTCATGAAGTGGAAATACCTTTGGCAAGAACAGGGACAAGGTGTATAAGAATACACTTATGAATTCAAGAGGCAAGCCATTAGGTTGGGTATCTCTTTGGAAGAGTCAAGGGTGGTGGTGAAGTTCCTTGAAGGATTTTCAATTGAATATCTGAAGGCAGTTGTAGCTTCTTAGTGTGAAAAGTATAGAGAAGGTGAGAAAAAAGGCTCTCTACATTGAATTAGACTCCAAGAAGGGGAAACAACATATGGGCCAAGAAGAAACCAACAAGAAAAGAGACAAGAATATGGTAGCCATAGCCAAAAAAAGAAGGGATCCTAATAATAATCGCAAACATTTGTGATGTGAATGGGCACAACGAAGAGCAGTGTTGGAAAATTCATCTAAAATTGCATCCAATGTGGCTAAATTCCAAGGGGAGAGAAAATGAAGCTATCAAGAAAAAAGAAGAAGTGGTAGAAAGTACCTTTGATCTAGACGAAGACATAATTTGCACCACGTTGTAGCAACCAAAGGTAGTTGGTGATAAACATGCGCCATTCCAAATCAAAGTTCAAGTGAAGAACCATAAGGTAAATTCTTTGTTTGACAATGGTTCTCAATGTAATTTGATTTCCGAAACATTAGTTGATCTTGGTATAGAAACTTATGATCTAGTGCATTCAAGTTCACTAGCCTGGTTGCAAGGGAAATCTATTATGAGAATCACGCGGATATGTAAAATCAAGTTTTTCATTAATGATATCTATGTTGATGAAGTACAATGTGAAGTTGCACCATTATATGCCTATGGAGTGATGTTTGGTAGTCCATACCTGTAAGATAGAGGTGCTACCTTCTATAGGAGAGAAAACAAATATTTCTTGGTCAAGGGTGGCAAGGCATACTTCCTCAAATAAATTAAAGGGAGAGAGTGAATAACCCCTCTATTAGTGAAATATACAATCAAAAAACAAGCGACCTTCATCAGTAATGAAATGATGGATATGGATAACTAACTAGAGGCCATGTGCTTCCATCTCTTTAACGGTCTAGATTTTGGAAACCAAAATTATGTAAATGGGGAGGCAAGATTTGAATTGGATCCTTGCCAAAATCTTTTGTAAACTTTGTAATAAGCATTTAGTTATTTTATTTTTGTAAAAATTGAGAAAATGTTCAAAATTTACTTGGAAGTTGAAACAAAGCATTGTGATGGCTAGCCTTCCAAGGAAGCCCATTCAAAATGAAGGTTGTGGTGAAGAAGGACATCAATGGGTATATGCAAATAGAACTTGGTAACCTTGAAGGGAAACTATAGTAGAGATGATATCTTTAAGAGGGAAACCTACTAGAAGATCAAAGGACGAAGGAGTCAAGGAGTATGACCACGATGAGTGGAGGTGTCTCTAAGCCATGACCATCTATAAAAAAAAATTCTAGTGAGTAACAATGCATGAGAATTTTTAACATACATAACTCACTTTTTGTAATAAATTTGTAGAGCATAATAAATCCCCACTATATCTATTTTTCTTGGTTGGGTTTCTAGGGTAAAAAAATATCTATTGATAGTGCATTTAATCGTTGTTGTACTGTATATGGTGTGATTAATTGATTGAATGTTCTATTCTAGTTAGTAGATGAAAAATTCACTAGTTCATTCCCACTCGCCATAGCATTGAAATCATTTCCTTTCTCCCATTACTATTTTTGGGCACTAATAACTATTTATAGAATTAAATCATTGAGGAGTGCTTAAGCAACTTAAACTAGAATTGAATTAGTGATTTAGTGATCCTTTTGTTTTGTGTGAGTTAGTTGGCCATTTATATTTACATCCACATGCACATTATTCATAATAGATACATTGTTAGAAGTCTTTCCAATGATTGGATGCAGGATCCTCTATTACATTTGAGTGTGAAAATAAATAAAAGTTAAGGGGGCACAAAAAGTCTGCTTTGATTGGGTTCATCATCGCTTTCACATTGAACCACTTTATTGAATTGGTCTATAACGTACTTGGAGTTTTTTAAATTCACCATTGGCCTATTTATGTTGCTTGATATATGGATTTGACTTTAGTATTGGCACTACAATATATATCTATATCAATGGTTGGAACTTCTTGGTCCTCTCTCAATTAAGTATTATACTTCAAAAATATCTAATTTTCTTAAGAATCTTATAGTTTTTTGAAAATGAAAAACCACATATCATATCCAAAAAATATGGATTTTAACAAAGAAGAGTACCACCTATATAAAAATGAAAGACATTCTTGATTTCCCCCAAAACCTACTCAATGTTAATCTTTTTCTTTAATAAAAATCCAACACAACCTTTAACCATTTAATACTCTTTTAATATATATATATATATATATATATATATATATATATATATATATATATATATATA
>JZKD02S2197706.1:172243-194015 GCA_000966675.3 Picea glauca | reverse complement strand
TTTCATGGAAGGTCACCATATGTTCCCTATATATGGAACACTCATCATTGTAATAATATATCGATTATATCTCATATGAAGAAAAACAACAAGTAGGGCTGACACAACCTCCTTTTTCCAAGCAATCTTCTAACTTGTCAATGTATGTGCCAAAAAGGGTAGGGGACAAGGCACAACCTTGTTTGACTCCAATATTGCAGTTAATCTCTTTTGACCATCCCTTAGTGTTTTTAAACTTAGAAATAACATTCTCATACATCCTTATACACACACACACACACACACACTAACACATGTAATATATTTAAAATAATAAATAAATTAATCAATAATTAATTATATTAAATAATATATAAATATTATACTACACAATATTATTATAGATGATATAAGATGTTCTTTAAAACATCAAGTATTCCTTCCATACACGTGTTTTTGAATAATAAGCTAAATCTCACCTTTCTTTTTCTTGCGCAGAATTGTTTTCCTTTGGCTTTCATGTCGCAACAATTTTCAAGGTTTAAATTTTAGCGGTACTCCTGTACTCAAATTTTTAAAGAATTTCTATGTTAATATATTTTTCATTGTGTTTACCTTTAAATAATTCATATATTACAATTAAGGAAGATGAATATGTAAGTGCTACCCTATAACTGAAATTTAAAATAATTTTTATTTATAAATATCATTTATTGTAATTTCATTACTTTTCATTACTTCCACATTTCTATGGGTCGTAAGGGTGCATTTCATTACTTTGACATTTCTATAGGTCGAAAGGGCACATGATTTTCGCTAATAACTGCAGGTTGTTTGGGATTTAGGCAATAAGGAACCTATGTTCAAAGTGTTACATGGATCTCATTATGAAGAAAGCACAAGCCTCCTTTGCAATGGCCACCGATTTTTTCAGGAGTTAAGTAGTAAGGAACTTGTGTTTACAATGTTATAGGGATATCATACTAAAGGAAGAACATGTATCCTCTGCAATGACTTCTTTTGAGAAGTCATTTGTAGTGGGTTCTTGGTGGATGAGGCCCCTCTTTCCATTCCATATGCTATCATCCAACAAATTCGTGCACATAATCCTCCAGCCATAACCAAATACCAGGGAGAGTTGTTCTCCATATTCGACCTTCCAACTCCAATTGTAAAGAATTGCATTGAATGATACTACCAAGTGTTGCAGCCTTGAATTTTTTGGCTCCCTTCAATTCTAAGGGAACCTTGATTTCCTCCTTCCCTTTCCATTTGTTCTTGACATCTCCCACCGTAAGAAGCACCCAAATCTATTCACATTATTTTCAAATTCAGTTTGAACCAATATTGGGGCCGAAAGCATGCATGACAATGAGAGTGGGAGCACGAGAGAGATGATTTGGCACCCCGTCACAGACATCAAAGTCGAAGAAGATGATATTTCGAAGTCTGAATGGTCAGCAAGATTCACCATCAATGACTCTTTCCTACATGAGGGAGAGGTGAAATTCCCCTTCACTTTCTTGAAACTCAATGAATGCAAAAT
This sequence comes from Picea glauca, assembly GCA_000966675.3. NCBI lineage: Eukaryota > Viridiplantae > Streptophyta > Pinopsida > Pinales > Pinaceae > Picea > Picea glauca. The sequence continues at coordinate 192,490 of JZKD02S2197706.1, read as the reverse complement.
CATGTTGTCCTTGTTCTTATTCTTCCCACTGATATTAATGTTTTTATTAACATTCTTCTTCTTTTCCAACGATGATGATAGTGACTTCAACTATGATAACATCTTTCCCCCTGAAAAGTTGCAAACCACTCAGTGTGCCTATTACTCACAAATCTAACACATGCATTTTCAAACTCCCAGAGACTTGAACATCACACAACAACGCACTCATGCACACAACAAGACCACCTAAGTACCAACAATAGCTTCATTTCCATGAATATACACTTAGTAAGACTTTCCTACACAAACAAAAAAACAAGGGATGGGAACACGGGAATGGGAAGCACACCTTCAAAAAAAAAAAAAAAAAATAGACCACTGTTAGGTATTGAGCTTTACATATATAATTACATTTATTTGCAAAAGAAACTCAGCATCATTGGCTATGAGAGACCTCCATGGCAGAAAAATAAATATCTTTACAAATATAATTACATTTATTGCAAAAGAAACTCACCATCATTGGTTGTGAAAAACCTCCATAGCAGAAAAATAAACTACACTAGACATAGAAAACAACAGATCGAGACCCTAGAGATCCACATTCTGGAACATAAGCTAGAAAGTTTGGCTATAGAGGGACAAGTGATCGAAGTGCTTAGACTAATGATCTTGTGAATGGAATGGAGATGAATTTTCACATTGACCTAACATATGTATGTATTCAAGTAAAACCTGATATCTCATCTCTAACAAATCCGATCAAACAAAAACAAATCCTTCCTTGCAAATTGTATAGAATAATATGGATTCCCATATAGCTGAAAAAACTATTCTACATAGGGTTTTGGATAGAGTGATCAGAGCATATTGATTATTGCAACAATAATATTTTCACTTTTATGTGAATCCCACTTCTTTCATGGATGGAAAACTTGTCAAGCACCCACATGATAATCAAATTAATTTGTCATCGAAAATTAGACTCATTGGTTCCATTAAAACCTAATATACTCGAAAGAAAATAAATTTGTAAAATAATATATATATATATATATATATATATATATATATATAGAAAATAAGGATAATTTAAGAAATGTTCCATCTATACATTCAAAGTCACGATTTATCTAACATGTTTTCAAGTCTATTACAGTTTAAAAATATATTCAAATTAAGATATAAAACTAGTATTTTCGACACAGTAGAAAGTTAATTGAAGTTTTTATTTTATTTTTTATGATTAAAAAGTATTAGGGAAGATGCCTATTTCCATTAAAATCCAATTTCAATTTGATTCCCTCTTATTTTTTATACTTGTCAACATTTAAAATTTTGAAGTAAAGGAAATATTTTGAAAAGTTACATAAGCGCAAGAATTAACTTAAGTGGCTATCATTTGGCTATCATTTCTCCATATGTGTATTTAGTTTGATTTTTTTATTTAATTTACTTAATATTTTTTTTTCTATCAACCTTATTATACTGCAAGAGGCATGGAGGTAGTATATAGCAATGAGTTAGCATTGACTTTCATATTAGTTTTATGTTGACTTAAAAAATGTGTATAAATTTTAATGCTGAACATAACAAATAAAAAAATTTATTTTTCAATATAACAAAATTAGTATTTTTATGATCTCTGATTGGTCAATAAATTGATAGTGTTATTGCAACCTTCACTTCATTCGAGGTTTGAAATTAATTTTGACATGACTATATATGAGTGTCACTTTCTTATAAACAACTCTATTGATAAAATAATTTTATAACAAATATAAAATAAAAACCATACATATGTTCATATTGAATTAGTCCCCTTTCACAACTCCCAAAACACATTGAATGGAGACACTTTACCCATCAATTCTATATAAACCAAGTCACATGAAATGAATCCATTGACCTATGATATAAGACTCTTTTTATTATTTTCTTTTCTTATTTTTCCAAATATGTAGTTATGAAACCATTTTTAATTATTTTGGTAAGTTACCATTGACCTATGAAATAAGACTTTTTTTTTTCCAAATGTGTAGTTATGAAACCATTTTTAATTCTTTTGGTAAGTTAATTGATATCTACGGGGTTAGAAACCCAATGGATCTGGTGGTAGGCTTGTTCGAGCACTAACATTGGTGGGGCAGACTCCCATTCATTTTTTTGGCAGACGTGATTTGGCATACGGTTAAACTTATTAGGATAGTCTCTACAAACACAAAACCTCCACTATATACTAAAAACTGCTATTCAAAAAAACAGCTGCTTATGGAGACATATTATAGAAACGTTGGGGTCCAAAATAAATTTAGGTTTATTTTAAATGACATATTTTAATTATAGGAACGAGCTAAAGCACTCACACACCCTATGAGGGGAATGGGAAACATCAAAGGCAAAGGAAACTCGGTAAGTTTACATAGATTTGAGTAAAATTTATTTTATTATCTTCGGAGGCAGTATATCGCAACCTGCTAGACTTGTTTAAATATTTTGTTAGATAATAACCTAAATATCATTTCATATTTATTAAATGGTATTTATTTTAATAATATTTACATATGTTTAAGGTGAATTTTTGTTTTTTCAAGATGGTCCTCAATGATTATAAAACAATCCTTCATATTTCGATCTCACTACCTTTACATCTGTTGCACCACCTTCTTCAACCGCCTTCTACACCATCTTCTTAAGATGCATTCTACATTGCCTAATATAATATTTCTCATAGACACCACCTTTCATGGTAAGCATAATGAACATAATGATCCTTCTCATAGACACACCTTATATATTGTTTGTTTGTTTCAGATTTATTTATTTTTAAATGTTTAATGGAATGGAAACCATGAAAGTGGTTGCGTCTTCAATACTTGATGATCATAGTTGCTTGGTATTGGATGATTATTAAACATTTCTCGTGCTTATCTCCTCGTGCTTATCATTTTGAGTTTGACCGATTCATGAAATCAACTTTACTAAAAATATAAGTTATTAAAATTAAAATCAATCACTTGGTTGTATGTTGTTATTAAAATTATAATCAATCACTTAGTCATATGTTGTTTGTTGTTTGGTTGATACAATTTAATGTATGTTTTGTATAATTTTTATTGATTATAATTTGATGTAGATATATGTAAGGTAGCTAGAGAGGTAGTGGGGGGGCCAGAGGGCCCATAGTGATAATAGTGGAGGCCATTCAATGTAACTATATTATTAAATAAGGCCCACTATGGTAGTTAGATATAATAAATGGGTAGTCAGATATAATAAATGTAAGAGGACTTCTTAGAAGGTTCTACTTCTAGAAGATTCCTGCTCTAGAATTTTCTTAGGTGATGGTAGCACTTTATAAAGGGGTTCAAGCAATGCAATGGGACATGAAGAGAATTATTGTATTTGAAGTGGTAGCTCAATATGAGGATGCCCCCACAAAGAGGCAAGTGAACATGAGAGGATCCCTTCCATAATAGGATCCATTGTACGATGTTTCCCTACCTCAAGGGTTTCTATAATAAAGTTGTGGTTTTCTATATTGTTCTTTGAATCTTTGTGGTATTTCTGTATGCAAGCGGTTTTCTGATACCACTTGTTAAAAACCAAATACCTGAATACAAAATACCACAATAGTACCAAACATATATGAATACAATCACCACACAAGATATATGGAACAATATAGAAAACCACCACTTTATTATATCAAACCCTTGAGGTAGGGAAACACCATACAATGGATCCTATTATGGAAGGGATCATATCCTGTTCACTTGCCTCTTCGAGGGGGAAACCTCCTAATGAGCTTCAACTCAAAATACAATAATTCTCTTCATGTCCTATTACATTGCTTGAACCCATTTATATAGTGCTACCATCACCTAAGAACATTTTAGAGAAGGAATCTTCTAGAAGTAGAGCCTTCTAAGAAGTCCTCTTACATTTATTATATCTAACTACCCATTTATTATATCTAACTACCATAGTGGGCCTTATTTAATAATATAGTGGACCTAGTCCACCTTACATTGAATGGCCTCCACTATTATCACTATGGGCCCTCTAGGCCCCCCCACTACCTCTCTAGCTACCTTACAATATAATATAGTAAGTTATCATAAAAGTCGTAATCAATCATTTAGTTGTTGTTTGTTGTTTGGTTGATATATGTTTTGTATATTTTTTATTGATTATAATTTGATGTAGATATAATATAGTCAATTATCATAAAAGTGGTGTAAATTAATAATGTTGTTAAAATTGATTGAGTGTTTGATTCAACATAAATTTAAAAGTTAATTTCTCTTTAATTTTGTATCGTAAGTTTTATCCCCAATTTCTAGGGATAACTAGGAGATCATGTCTCGAGGCCCACAGGTCCTAGAAATGGAGTACCGAGAGAAGGATTGACCTGAGCATGGCCCTGGAGGGCCCATCTTTCTTCTTCTTCATCAGACTTGTCCTATCAGCAGCAACATCATCCATCACCTTCGGCTTGGACTTGTATCAGATAAGACTATTTCTCCATGAGGTAATTGGTCTAGGTATCATGGTATGTGTCATATTTGATCATTTTAACCTTCAGATATATGCATCGAATTTCTTTCATTTCTGACGACTGCTTGGATCTTGAATTAACCCACTTGACCATGGTTGGGGAGATTGACAGGGTACCCTAGCAAGCTTGTACCCATAAGTTTTGGTTAGCCACCAGGGGGGATTTTGAAGAGCCATTGTCCGCTCCCATCATATCATCATTCTTACATCTTGTCTCCCACTCATCTATCCCATTCCCCTGGTCCGAACATTAGGATGAAATTTTGTGGGGTTACACCTTATCTTGTGGGAAGAAGGGGCTAAAGGCCCAGGAGGTAAAAGCAGTTGGTAAGAGATAAAAGCCTTAAAAAATAAAAACTAGATATGCCTCACCCAGGGATCCCCGAGAAGGCAATAAAAAGCCTCTCAATAAGAAAAAAGAGGGACTCGAAGAAAGATGAAAAAACAAGACCTAGCCAAGAGGATGGGGGCTCTCATCACGAGCTAGCCCATTATGTTCATGGGTACCTAGCGGTATGACATTTCCATTATCTGGTTACCACACTAGGGCAGTGAACTTTGGTTGCATGGACAAGGGGAAGGGGGTCTCATCACAAGCCAGCCTTATCATCTTTGCGAAAGTACTTGTGGGTAACACTGTTAGCTCTGGTCACCATGCTAGGGCAGTGTCCTCTAGTTAGACCTTGAAATAAAAAGAAACAAAAAGTAATAAAGAAAAGAAAGAATAAAGGCAATAAAGGGCTTGGAAAGAATTGCATCCATGACAGGTACAACTCACCTCCTACAAAGGCACCCACGGATAATATCACCCCTGTCTTTCACTATGTTTGGACATCCTTGGACCACACCACCTCGTGTTACATGGCTTGGATGATATCCTTTGGAAACTTTCCTTTTCTTATGGATGCTGGCCCAATAGGGCATTTTGTCTTTTTCTTCAGCTTTGTATAGTAGGTCATTGTAATGTCTTTGAGATATTAGATGATATGCTAGGGGTTTTATGCATGAATTTGATAAAATTAATGATGAAATATGATTGACATTTCTATGATCCCTAGGACTAATGAGCCCATAGAGGGCGAAGTTTTTGATGTGTAGGACCATGCCCGACGGACAGGTACCAAGTGGACCGGTACACATGGGGAGATGATTAATTCGGACCTCCATGGGGCTGAGGAGCCCATCAGATGGTTGCTGGGACCCTATCAGGGGCAGAGACAGGATAGTGATTGGTCGAGCCTTTACACAAAGAAGAAGAAGGATGTTTTCATCCAGGACACCTTGGTTGAGCCCAACCCAGGGGGGTTGACCCACTACAGGTGGAACGTGTGCTTTTTGATGCCCCAGGACGTCATCTAGGAGCCATGACGTCACCTCCAGTGTATGGCACTTTGACAGAGCATTTTGGCACCTGTGGCAGAGTTTGGAGGCCTAAAAAGGGACAATGTTTGTCATCTTGTGTTGTATTTTCCCTAAAAAGGGCCAACATCCCCCCCATAGGGGCTTGACGTCTTGCTTATTGCTCATTTAGGGTTTTCATTTAGCAGTTTAATGTAAAACAATATGATTTTTGGTTATTAGCCTTGTCGTCTATTTTTAATGACTTAATTTAAATTTAAGGTCATGAGATACTATAAATTGATGATGTTTTTCCCTCATTTGACATAACACAATTCACTCACACTTGTGAGGTCTGATTTTTGCACCCTTCTAGGGTATATTTTCTTTCTAAGTGAGGCGCACTTGTTATTGGAATGATTTTTTGGCATCTTTTGGCATTTTTCTCCAAGGAAGGTTTACAACTAGGGTTTGCACATGCTATCTTCATGATATGTAAGTGATTTTCTTGCAAAACTTCTTAATTGAATGTTTGTAGGTCTAATTTCTTTCATTTGCTTATTAAATTTCTGATTTGAAACCCTGGGTAACAAGCACACAAGTAGGTCATTGTTACATGTCCCCTTAGAGAGAAATTTTTCAGGAAGAGGGATTGAGCCTAGCATTTGCTACACTCATCTCGCTTCTTCCCTTAATCTAGAGTTGAAGTTTATAGGTTGAAAGAAGGTGACGTCCTAGGCCTAGGTTATCTACACATAGGGCCATCATCTTCTAGGGTTTGAAAGCCTTGTCTTTACAACACTTTCTCTCACCTCATCCCTTAAATTTATCATTTATGCTAGCCATTTTGCCAAGTTGACCTAAGGAAAGAGGAAATAGCATGAGGCCTTGCTTAAGCAACACCGGAGTGAGCCTCTTTCCCCTAGGGTTTTGATTTTAGGGCCCTGCCTTTGCAACACTTTAGAACCCTTCCCTCTAGTATTTAAGTCTTCATCGTTTCAAAACCTTGTGCCCTTATCTTGTTTGACTCCATATACCCTAAGGCACTGATCTCTAACCTCCAACGTTGAAGTCTTAGTGTACAAAACCACTCTCAAAACTCTAAATTTTGAAACCCTAACTAACAAACTAACCTAATTAGGGATGACGTCACAGTTGGTTATCTCATCTTGACGCAACAAAAGTTGAATACAAGCAATTAAATGATGATTTGAAGCATTTATTGAGCAAATTGTTGATTGGATACATCGTTAGCTTGATTATCTTGATAGTTATTGATGAATTGATGCTTTTGCCATAGCTAATTGATAAAACGTTTACTTTATTGGTATCTATTGCTTTACATTGCTTATTAAATGATAGCAGATAGTCATTGAAGTACTAACCCTTTGAGTTATAGCCTGCATATATATATTGTATTATTGTTGTCTTGTTCCGGGCAGCTGTTTTCAATTGGGCATACACTCCTTTATTGGTTGATTAGTCGGAATGTCTGACCTAGGTGGTAACCTGTGAGGAGGAACTTCCACTTTAAGCTTTAAACCTTTGCCTCTTCATAACCCCAGGTTGTCGGGGATGTCTCCCCTGGGTTAACCTCCCTAAATAGAAAGAACATCCCCATTGAGGTGACATCGGGTGGGGAAGGTTCATGTTACACCAGTTTTCCTTCAATTCTTTAGCCTTTAACCTAAGTTACAAACTGCGCGATAACAGTAAGTATTGCATTTAAGTATATGTTTAATTATTTTAATATTTTTATCAATAAAATCTAAAAAATATATTAAAAAAATAATATCTAAAAAACCAAATATAAAAGAGGAACAATCATTGAAATAAGTTTAGAGACCCATAGTTTCAAAGAATAGAATGATATGTTAAAGGTAGATAAAAATTTAATTGAAGATTTATTATAAACTTATAAATTGAACTTAAATATATATACCCTTAGATTCTATAAGAAAGATTATTATGATTCAAAATTCATTTAAAGTCTCACATAAAAAAAAATTAGTTTGTCTCTTTTAAGGCTTTTGGATGGTTATGAGTGCATGTTGTTGCTAAAAGTTAAATATAAAAGTATATCTAACTTTGTTTCTAAGTAGGTTTTATTTAATGCACTTTCATTACTTCTGCATTTCTACTACTTTATTTTTAAAATTAGATTAGATATTATAAATTTGATATATTTATTTAAATTATTCTTATACAATAAATTTGAAATCGAATTATAATAAACATAATACTATTTTGTTATAACTTTTTTGATAAAAATTGTATACTTGGTAATGTCCAATGTTTAGAGTGGACACTCCACCACCCATTATGAGAGATACAAAAGTTGTGTAAGTGGTTTTGAAACGTCTAATGTTTTGAGTGGACACTCCACCCATCATGAGGGACACAAAATCTTTTGTGTCTTTGATGGGTGGAGTGTCCACTCCAAACTTTAAACATTTCAAAACCATGTACATAGTTTTTATTCACAAGATTTTCTAACGTTATGACTAACTGTGAAAACTTATACTCTCAAATATTAACATTTCCTTACTAAGTACCACCAAATTAAAAAAATATATCTTATTCCAAATTCAACTTTGATTCTCTTAGATCATCTCATCCTTCTCCCAATGAATTTTGCTCGGTGAAAATAAATTCCATAACAAAAATAGTGTTGTGTCATTCAAGACTCCACTTGGAATCATCGTGAGGGTAAATTCGGTAAATTCACTAGACAAAAGTAGTTTCATTCCATCTTCGACTTTGAACAAGGCTGCGTGGCAGCGCAGTCTCTGCCAAGGAGGTTAGAAAGCAAATAGTGGAAAATGGGGTGGAATTGTAAATGAAACGAAGTGTTCGGTGCAAAATGTATATCACGGAAATGTTGTGTGCAACATGTATATCACGGAAGATGGGGCAAAAGGAAATGAGGGTTGGCAGGCAGAGCACCATGTATTTTTTGAAAGTATAGAGCAAACCTTTTTTTTTTGAAAGTATATAACAAAGTAAAAAAATTGTTTGCAGTGGAAGAATAAATTTGGAAATTTAAATGCATTATCCATATGGACTGGTGAAAGATAAAAATATATGATGAGATACAATTAATAGGAGATAAGAAATATAAAAATTTAAATGCATTTGTGAACATGGGGTATAAGTAAATGACGGTTGGATTGCTGAGCACACAAACCTAATTTTTTTGAAAGTATATAATAAAGTAAACAAATTGTTTACAGTGAAAGAATAAATTTAGAAATTTAAATGCATTTTCGATATGGACTGGCGAAAGATAAAAATATATGATGAGATAAAATTAATAGGACATAAGAAATATAAAAATTTAAATGCATTTGTGAACATGGGGTATAAGTAAATGACGGTTGCATTGTTGAGCACCATTTATTTTGAAATATATAAAAAAAGAAAAGATTGTAACATATAAAAGAGTAAATGCATTTTCCATACAGATTGGTGAAGGATAAGAATAAAAGTGTAACATATTAAAAATTAAATGCATTTGTCATACAAAGTGGTGAAACATAAGAATAGAGTCTCTAACATATAAAAATTTAAATGCATTTTTATTTGAAATCTGTCAAAAAATAAAAGTTTGTTACATACTACTGGAAATTTTGAAATATACAAAAAAATTAAAGTCAGTTACATATAAACCAGAATTTCAATGCATTTTCCATGTAGACTGGGATTGGGGTTCTCGTGGACCATTAGAGAAATATGTACAAGAAACAAGATTGTGGAAAGAAGATATAGTGCAATAGCTGCAAAATAAAATAAATGGAAAGGTATAAGTGTTTGCCTATACATCTGTATTTAAGAAATTGGAATAATTGGGTTGATAAACAAAGAAGGATGCGATGAGTAAAATTACAGTAAGGGTACATATGAGACCTTTGGCTATTTTCTTGTGATTTTCATTTCATTGATGTCGTTGACGACTGCGGTTTGAAGGATGTCCTCACAACTGCTGGAATGCTGACAACTGCCTGTTGCCTTTCATCAATGACCTGTTTCAATTACCTTTCCAACCGTTCTTCAATGTCGCCTCTCATTGGGGCGATGTTGATCTCATTCCAGATTTTTATGTTGAAAATATCGTTTTCTAATTCCTGAAAGTCGATAGAAAGATTAGAGAGAGCCTGATGAATTTCCTCATTTTGTATTGCATATTTGACTAGCCAGTCGTGGACATGAGCTTGCTCAAATTGAAGGATGTTGTAAAACTTTTGCAGAGAGAAGGTCTTAAACATAGCAACCTGTTTATCGAACTCTTTCCTGGTTAAGGGTAATCAATTTGCGATTAAGTGGGGATCTTCAAAGTCGTAGGTTTTCCCATCTAAGTCTATATTTGACAACTTTGTGAATAATATATCTTTCTTCGATATGGCTTGTTCACATCACTGAACAATGAGATGCAGGTTCTTTACTTTTTCTTTCCAACATGAATTCAATTGGCCGATGTGGTTTCTGGATGGAATATCTTCTTCTTTTCTTTTTGTTTCTATCATATTGTTGACAATCTTGCCAAAAGGGATGACCGTTTTTGAAAAGAATTTTTTTTCATCTTTTAATGCGGCCTGCAAAAACTCGAGCAAGCTATGTGCCCTGGTTCCAAGGGAAGTGATGGTTTGTGATATTTTCCACGCTTCGATAACCAGTTCCACTCTTTTTTTGATATTGTTCTCCACATATCCTTTACATGATGCGAGCATGGTGGAGGATGCTATTACATTGTGTGCAGGGGTGCCAGGCATGGTTATTGCCAAAGGATCAACAAGCAATGGCATATGAATGAAAGTGTCTTCCAATTCCTTGATTCAGTCCTTCAGTCTGACATTCTTGGTCTCGATGTCTCCAATCAAATCATAAAGTGATTCTCCGGTCGTGGTGTGAGGTTGACAGATTTGGGATGGCCACATGTGGGCAATGTCAACTTTTGAACAAGATTTGCCTTTCTTATTTTTAACATTTTTTTTCTGAATTATCAATTTTTTGTTCTGGCTATCAAAAACAACGCTCTGGAAGATGAAGGATTCATCTTCGTCAAAATTTTCGGGAATGGATATGTCCATTGGATGGCTATGGTGGATGGAGTCTTCGGGCTGGTCAATGAAGCGGATCATGGAATCCAGATCAGTGTCAAGTTCCATGTTCTCACTCTGAATCTCTAGCTCTTTCGTCTGCCCCACAATTGTTTTTCTATTCTTCTCTATTGGAATCTTGTGAGAACTATCAATTTTAGAGTGAGAAGGTTCGTTATCTCCTCCTCTATTTGAAGAACTCTGGGTTTCTTTGTTGTTGTGATGGGTTGTTGGAGCAATTCTTCGAGATGTCGTACTTTTTGGAGTGGTATTTGTGGATTGAACACTCTTTTCACTAGGGCCTTTCCCTTGTTGTGTTTACAATTTAGTGCAACTTTGCACTGTCTCTACCTCCTCGGCATCAGAGGCAGGACGATTGTCACCATTGTCTCTATTTTTTGGCAGATGTTTATTTACAAAACAATCGTTGAGGCCAAGTGTTTGTAAATGTTTTCTAAAAATATCATAGGGGTTGAATCCTCTTATGTATTCAACATATCGCATATTGGAGATGCTATAATGTGCTGCGAAATCGTCAATTTTGTTGACGTTTTTCAACACAAACTTCCCTATTTTCCAAGGCAGAGGAATGAACTATTTTTTTCTTCCTTTGGAACAGATGGAACCAATAGTTGTATTGACATGCTACTTCTGCAACAAACATTTTGTCCGTAATGTGACATGGAAGGAGAGCAGGATGTTCCTTCGACCCAAAAATTCTTATGGCAGTGTAATTATCCAAATGTTCGAGTGTCCCCTTCTTGTCCAAAAAACTAGTTGCCTGTTCAGATATGCGAGGAGCATCTTCTCCTAATAACAAAAATTTGAAAACAGACAAGAAGCCATTAAAACCTCATAAAAATAGTGGGAGGCCTTGTACTTCCACAAGGCCTGGTACCAAAATGTTACTGGGTGGAATTCACAGTTGACATTCTTGGATAGAGACAGTTGGGGAAATCGTCAGGAATGTGCTATTGCAAAAACTAAATAGAATGACATATAAAATTTCTTTTCCCTTTTTTAGCTTGACAATTGGGAAGTGATTTCATGGGAAATTAACCTTCCCCAATCAAAGATGGATTGTTCGTTGACTGTGAAATACAAAATATAAAGAGCCATGCGGGAAACAATAGTTGTGGACTCTTGCCTGTTATTCTTGTAAACAGCCAGACAATTTCGCGAAATGGATTTCTAAATGAACTAACCTGGATGCTTGTAATATCTCCAGGAAATAGATTTGGGTTTTCCAAAAAATGCGGTAGGAGGTCCAATCCATTATTATGCTTTGCTAGGAACTGTTTGCAATCTTCCCCTCTGAACGTCAATGTTGGCTTCGACAATTTTAGCATCTGGCGGAAGACTTGAGGCGACAAAGAAACAAAAGAGCGGTCCTGTAGTGGAATAATTATTCTTCAATAAATTTATCAGCGCACCAAGAGACCAGGTCCTTACAATCAAAAACCTCAGGGACACAACCTGCATGAGAAATCCCAGAGGTCCAAATTACTTGGTTCTCTGCGACACAGGTTGAGTAATAAGAAAATGCCTTGGACCACTAGAAATTCTGGTCCTTGTGCCCGAATATGTTCACTGTATCTCAACAGAACTGTTGTCGAGATGATGCCATAGGTTTATGAGAAAGTTTCTTTGTTGTAGATGATTTTTTAAATGAACAGTTAGCAGATAATGTAACTTTTAGGTAAATCTTGGTTAAATGCTTATGAATGAGAAAGCTCCTCGAGCCTATCGCTGATTAATGAAAATCTGTATTGGTGGTGCATGATGAACTGTTAGCAGTAAAGTTTATTTATTGCATATTTAGAAATGTGAAGGTGGTGGGTACAACGAATAACAATTAAGGAATGGATGTTTTGTGAATGTGCGAAGGCCATGCCTTGTGAAGGAGATTTCATGATTTTAATTTTGGTTTAATGCGCATCAATATGAGATGTCCTCAAGCCTTTCACCCATAACTTTTAATTTTATTTTATTATAGACAAGTGCGAAGGTGATGGATATGGCAGAGAGCAAGGAAAGAATGGAAAGTTGTGAAAAGAGGTCAGACGAGATTCAAGAAAGGGTTACTGGAATAGTCAATACAACCAAGTGTTGCACGGTCAAATTTCATGTTTTGGAATTTTTGAGTGCAAAATGTGTAAAACTGAAGAGATCGCGATGGGACAGTTCAGAGGCTAGTTTGTATATTTCCGAAATTGCAACAAAGTTGGTAAGTATGGAAAAGGGAAATTGCTTATTGCAAGCGTAGAAATAAGATCTTATATATAATTTCCAACTGCTAACTGCAAAGGGGCGCGGGCACACGAAACAATGGCTACAAATTGAATATCCGTTCAACTTGCCAAACTAACGATCCACCAAAGAAATTTGAAGAAATGGCGAAGTATGGAAACTGGAAAAACGGGCTTGAAAATGGGGTGACAATAGTTCCACTAAATATGCGAGGATCCGATGGTTAAATTGTATTTCTCTGAAGTTTTCAATGCAAAAATGTGCAGCACGAAAGAGGGCATCATAGGTGGACTGTAATACAAAAGAGGGTAGGATCTAAGAATGGTTTCAAATTTGTATATCGCGGAAGTGACGATGTTGTTCGCAGGCCATGGAACAACATAAGTCCAATGTAGAGACCGCCTAGCAGGAATTCATGATTGGAGAAGTTTCTGGGTATGGAATGGGAAAGCGTTTGAAAATTTCCGCGATAAAAGAGCATGAGTGCAGATGTGAACCCACAAGACCGCCCACATGCAGAGAAATGTTGACAGGACCAATGTGCAAGTCCGTCTATCAATCTGTATATCGCAGAACTGTGGGTACTAGTTGTGGGACAGGGAACTATAGAGGTTCAATTTAAGGAAAGGGGAAGCGGTCGTTGGAAACACGTGAATGCATGAAGCTGCAGAGCAAGGCATTTTCGGGACAAAAACGATTAATTAACCAGGAAGAAAAACTAGAGGGAATAAAAGAGTGGTAAAAGAGAAAGGCGGGAGGTAGTTTATGTAAGTGCAAATTGGTTTCAAAGAAGCCCCGTTGTTGCAAAACCATGATGTTCTACTAATTGTCAGCAAATGCGTTGTTGAAGATTACATTTTATTACAACGTGCACATGAAACTATGTTCTTGATACATTCTTCCATGACTATAACATATTAACTTAACTACTAAAATTCATTTTTAACTACTAACATTCTTTGTTGAAGATTAGATTTTATTGGAATGTGTGAGTATAACTGTCTTCTTCATACAGTCTTCCATGAGTGCAACATATTAAGTCAAGTATTAAACTTCTTTCATTATGGGTTGTTGGCATTAAAACTTAATAATTGCATGTCTAGAAACAAGAATAACGATTTTGCTGCAACATTGTACATTGGTATTGCTATGTTCTATCTCCATTGCGAATAGAATTGAACGTTGGTTTGAAACTATGTAATCCATTTTTTGTTTGCATAAAAAGCTCATGGATTCGCACAATACATTGGCATAGAATTTTTACATGTTCCATGTTCGAAAAGATAAGCTAATTAAACACAATATCGAAGTACGAGAGCATCGAACCATGCCAATTAGAACATGCGTTAAACCCAGAAAAGAGGCAATAACCAAGAGTCGAAGGAAAATATTTTTTAATAGCAAATCCATTTAAAAAAATAAGAAAAACACCGAGTATTGTACATCTATCCTTAGAAATTGGACCTAGTTCTCTGGGCCAAAATAATGAAGGTATTTGCAACAAACACATGCACGAGATCCATAGTATGCAAGATCTTTGTAGTTTTCTCCTCGATGAATCGTCCTATGCTGAAATTGATATTTTTCACAAGCTTCCCCTGAGGAAGAAGAACAAAGTGGTTGCAGGGAAAGTGGAATGGTCCTTAGCTGAAGCCGCCTCTGTATAGTAAAAAAAAATTCAGTATCACAACTTGCACGTGCAATTCCAAAGGCTCAAATTAGTCCATTCTGGGCAAAAGGAGATGACTAGTAGGAAAATGCCTTGCAGCAGCGAGAGTTTTGGACCTGATTGCGCAAGATGTTAATCAACAATTTTTTGTCTTAAAATATATCTCTGGTAGCGCAACATATCATTGGTTTATAGTGAAACTCTTGCACCCAGAACGAACTAATTTGGAACTCTGGAATTCCTACTTTAGTGCTGCAAAGTGAATTTTGCGTTCACTGTCAGTTTCTTTTCTGAAACTCCTTTTGGTGTTGTCATCACCGAGATGGGAAGTTCTATTCCTTATGGTTGATTTCAATTTGGGCGCATGAGTGGAAATATTCTTTGCATTGCCATCATCCATTGTCGTATAATCATCCATTAGATCATCTTCTTCTGACTCAAAATTCATGGCATCAACTTCTGTGACAACCATAAATGCAAGTGGGCAGGTTCTCTAAGCAGTCACGATTGCCATGAATTTTTTTGGCTTGAAATATATCTCTTCGTGTACCAAGGGACCATCTCCTTGTTTTATCCTGGGCAGAGGAAGATGAATAGTAAGAATATGTCCTAGAATAGTGGAACCTCTAGCCATTATGGCCGAATGTGTTTACTATGCATGGAGAGAACTGCTTCCAGAAGTTATTAAGAATTTTCATTTTCTCGAGACAATGTTTGAAATGAAAATCGGGGAGGGATAATATAACCCTCCACAAATTTAAGGTTTAATGCGTATCAATGGAATATCTCCTCAAGTCTTTCGCTGATCAATGACAATTTCCAGGGTTTGTGCGGAATGATTTGTCACCATCACAACTTACTAACTGCACAATTAGAAAAAAGTGTGAAGATGGGGGTGACGACAAAAATAGATTAAGAATTAATAATTTCTTAGAAGCACCAACCCATCGGTGCACCAAAGAAAAAGATTGCATTGCATTTGAAATGAATACTTGGAAAGGATAACATACTTGTGCACAAATCTTAGTTTAATTTGTAGTAATGAAAAATATTCTCTGGATTTTCGGACATTAATGACAATCTTAACGGATCCTGCAGGATGGCTATTAGCATTAAAGCTTAATTATTTCATATCTGGAAACAAGTACGAAGGAAACGATGATGGTGAAACTGATTCCAACAAATACCAAAGCATGGAAACCAGTTGGGCGGGTTACAAAAGAAAAATGACAGAAGATATACTTGAGAGATGTGAAGGGTCGATGGTCGTATTACATCTCAGTGACATATCCGCCATCAATTTGTATGTTGCCGAATTTGTAAATTGACAAGCGGACCTACGGGCTGACTGGATCAACATTTCACTTTCATTGTTCCCTATCCTCGAAATAGCACTCAGGCTTCCATGATCTACAGACCGATAGATGGAATCGAGGGCTGGGGGGTTCAAGATTTCCATTGTTTAGGGATGGCAATTTCTATCAACATGAGATTTTATAAAGTATATGTGGATCCCTCATTCCATACTTAGTCTCTTTTTTGATTGCGGGTTCTCGGCCTGGCAGGCTGAAAATTGAGCCTCTACTATTCTGTGTCCAACAAATAGCACCCACACTTCTGCGATATACAAATAGACATGCAGACTTGCGGGTTGGTTGGTTGAACGTTGCACTTTTATTGTCCTGTAGCGATTCAATATTAATTCCATATTTAGCCAGTTTTTTGGACCGGGGGCTCTCGTTTTGGTGGGCAAAAAATTGGGCCTTTATTGTTCCACGCTCTACAAATATCACTCACAATTCTGCAATATACAAATTGACAGGAGGACCTACGGGCTGCTTGGGTGAACATTGCATTTTTATTTTTTTAGAACATATGAAAATCTCTCATTCCATACTCAAGCACTTTTTGGATCGCGGATTCGCGGCCTGACGGACTGAAAATAGAGTCTCTATTGTTATACAAATAGATAATACACTTCTGCAATATACAAATTGATAGGCGGTCTTGTGGACATAGTTTCTATATAAACTATGGACATCATATTTTACAAAGCATATGCAGATCCTTCATTCCATACTTGGGCACTTTTTGGATCATGGGTTCATGACTGGCAGCTGAAAATAGAGTCTCTATTGTTCTGTGTTCTACAAATACCACCCAGACTTCCGTGATATACAAATTTATAGGACGACTTGCGAGTTGCTTTGCTGCACATTGCATTTTTATTCTTCCATAGCGATCCCATAATAACTCCATATTTAGCCACTTATTTTGATTGGGGACTCTGGGGCTGGTTGGATGAACATTGCACTTGGCTCAACATTGCACGATGGCCATATTGCATCTCAGTGACATATCAATAATCAATTTTTATGTGGAAGAATTTGTAAATCGACAAGTACTTTTATAAAGTATGGACATGAGATTTTATAGAGCATATGTGGATCCCCCATTCCATAGTTAAACACTTTTTTGATTGCAGGTTCTCATCCAGGCATACTTAAAATTAAGCTTCTATTGCTCGGTGTCCTACAAATATTACCCACACTTCTACGATATACAAATAGACAGGTGGATTCCGTATTAATTGTTCCATAGCGAGTCCGTATTAATTCCATATTTAGCCAACTTTTTGGATTGGGGCCTCTCGGGCTACTAGGAAACAAATTGGCCCTCTATTGATCTGCGCTTTACAAATAGCACCCACAATTCTGCGATATACAAATTCAGAAGCGGACCTGCGGTAAATTATTACTGTTAAATATTGATATTGCAGAATTTAATTAGATGAGAAAGTTTGTACAATCTGGTTGGCCGAGTGATATAAAATTATTTCGAAAAATGAGCAATACATAGTAAACATATTTTATAAAGTATGGACATGTTATTTTATAGAACATATGTGAATCCCTCATTGCATACTTGGGCAGTTTTTTGATCGCAGGTCCGTGGCCTGGCCGCTTGAAAATTGAGTATCTATTGCTCGGTGTCCTACAAATAGCATGTACACTTCCACGATATACAAATTGACAGGCGGACTTGTGGAGATGAGTCTCTATATGAAGTATGGACATGATATTTTATAGAGCATATGCAGATCCGTTGTTCCATACTTGGGCTCTTTTTGGATCGCGGGTTCACGATTTTCCGCGCTAAAAATAAAGTCTTTATTGTTTTGTGCCCTACAAATAGAACCCAAGATTCTGCAATATACAAATTGACAGGATCACCTACGGGCTGCTTGGCTAAACATTGAATTTTTATGGTTCTAGAACATATGCAGATTCCTCATTCCATACTTGGGCACTTTTTGGATCAGGGGTTCGCGGCCTGACAGGCTGGAAATTGAGTATCTATTGTTCTGTGCCCTACAAATGGCACCTAGACTTCCGTGATATACTAATTGACAGGCGGACTTGTAGACATGAGTCTCTATATAAATTATGGACATGAGATTTTACAAAGCATATGCGAATCCCTGATAACATACTTGGGCACTTTTTTGATCGCGAGTTCGCGGCTTGGTGGGATGAAAATAGAGTCTTTATTGTTTTGTGTTCTACAAATACCACCCATAGTTCCTCGATATACAAGTTGACAGGAGGACTTGTGGGTTGCTTCACTGGACATTGCATTTTTTATTCTTCTGTAGCGATCCCGTTTTAATTCCATATTTAGCGACTTTTTTTGATCAGGGATTCTGGGGTTGGTTGGCTGAACATTGCGCTTTCATTGTTCCATCTCCTCAAATAACACTTGGATTTACGTGATATGCAGATTCATAGATCGAACCAATGGCTGGCGGGTTCAGATTTGTCATTGTTTACGGATGGAATTCCCTATCAACTATCCAACATATAAAAAAACAATATTTTCAATACTAAATTATTACTATTACATATTGATATTGCATAATTTAAGCAGAGGACAATGTTCATTTTGTTGAACCAACTGATATAAAAAATTTCTGACAAACGACCAATACATAGTAAACATGTACTTTTTTAAAGTATGGACATGAGATTTTATAGAGCATATGCGCATTCCTTATTCCATACTCAGGCACTTTTTGGATCGCGAATTGGCGGCCTGGCGGGCTGAAAATTGAGGTTTTATTGTTCTGTGCCCTACAAATAGCACCCAGACTTTCGCGATATACAAATTGACAAGCGGACTCGGCCTGGTTGGTTGAACATTACACTTTTATTGTTCCGTAGCGATCCCGTATGGAATCCATATGCGGATCCCTCATTCCAAACTTGGGCACTTTTTGGATCATGGGTTCTCGGCCTGGCAGACTGAAATTTGAGCCTCTTTTGTTCCGTGTTCTGCAAATATCACCCATACTTTCGCGATATACAAATTGGCAATGGGACTTGCGGAATCCAAGTCTCGTGGGTTCAAGATTGAAATTGTTTAGGGATGCTCATCCGATCTAACTTTATCTAAAAAAATTATTTTGAAATACTAAATTATTAATATTAACTATTGATATTGTACAAGTAAATTACATTAAATTATTAAAGGATGTTAAATCGCTTATTTTTAAAAAAATGAAGCAAACAAAAGAAAGTTTTTTTTAAATTCTATCACCGCAAGCATAACAAGGACCAATTTGAATTTTAAGGCCCTATTGTTCATATCATAGCACAATTTCACTTTGCATAGTAKATATTCATTGATTTCAAATAATTCAAGGATATTAATTTTTCCAAGTTCATCGAAAAAGAAAAAATGCCAAAACAACGACCAATTTGAATTTTAATTTGACCAAGTTCATCGATGTAATACCTCTAACTATATATTCGTTGATTTCAAATTATTTCAGAACAATAATTTGACCAATTTCATCGATCAAGGAAATCTACTAAAGCAAGCCACATAGTACATTTGCGTCACAGCGCCATAGAAATTATCAGGCAGATCTGCAGGCCACCTGGCAAAAAAATTCAATTATATTGTTCTGTGTGCTCCAAAGAACAGTTGGAGTTCCATGGTGTACAAATTGATAGACAAATCAGATAACCAAGAACCAACCATACTTTAAACAGGTCGCAAGGAAGTTCCCAGAAGGTTCCATAGAGCATAACCCATCGACCTTTGCACCAAACAATTTGATATACAAATTGAAGACGTCGTCACATTCATTTTCTCTTGCTTCTGGTATATGTTCCCGGTACAAAATAACCAGGGCCATGCCATATATGGGGATTACAAAGATATGGGCCAAGTCCAATGAACATTCATCTGGATGTTCAACAAATGTTACAGTGACACATGAAGTATTTCCGTTTCCTGACAAAGTTTGATATATATATATATATATATATATATATATATATATATATA
>JZKD02S2197706.1:139007-172237 GCA_000966675.3 Picea glauca | reverse complement strand
TTCCCCTTCTTCAGCTGATATGCAAAATTGCATTGTCCTCATTCAAGGTGAATTTTTTGTGTATCTGAAGCTGTCGCGGCATGTAGACACTGCTTTCCTTTTTCTGTACATACGTCTCATACAACAACTCTGCCAACTCAGGAAGCACATTTTATAACAAAGGCTGCCTAAGGGTACAATGCACAGTTGTGTTGCCCATGGATCGGATAAAAACATTCACGCAATTTCCATATATATATGGACATTTTTCACCACATCACAGACAATCAATTGTATCATCAGTTATCAAAGCAAAGGCAGAAGCAACAGAGTTGCATTTTGCACATACAGGCTCAAAGGGGGTCGAGTACACATTGGATGCAACTAAAAGACCTTCAACTTGGGAACGCAAGCAAATGGATTAATACATTGAACAATATAATACAAAAATGCAGCCCCCCCCCCTTCCCTTTAAAAAAATAATAATAATTAAGCAGGCGCAAAAAATAAGGCTATTTCTATAAGCAAAGTCAGGATGATTTTGTGGATGTATACACACAACAATTGTAGAGCTAGCTAGTTTCTTCAGATCCTCTACTATATCTGCTTGCAACTCTGTTACAAATGTTGCCTATGTTGTCTGAAAGACCCTTTCTCTAGCATCCCTCTTCTTTATATTTTTGAACAACATAAGTGGAATATTCCCTCTATGCAATTGTTGTTCCATTGACGAAAAAAAATCTCAATACATATTGAACAATTGTAGCTGCAACATGGAACAGTGCAATATTTGTGTAACTTATCTGACATACATGCACATGCGAAAGTAAAGGACAAAAACGAATATCAAAAGCGGTACCATTTCCTTGTCGTTGTCCGACTCTCCATCCTTTATATGGAGAATGTGTTGAGAGCCAAATTTTCTTGCTAGTGTGACAACAACCCCAATCGTTCTGATTGGGTAAATATCGATGCTCCATGAAAGTTGGTTGATAGTTGAGTCCGGGACGAAACAATATTCTAAACAAACAAGGGGAATTTTTTCCACAATGCTTGTTTCGTTCAGTGAAATAATTCGATCACAATCACCATGGTCATATACTGTTTTGGGCAATATATTAAAATTTGTAATGGATATTTCATTACACGACAATATCTTTTCTACATGTTTGTGCACAAGTTGTGGAGGAACAGTCAATGTGATTGTCATCATGGCATCCTTGTCTGTCATGCCAGCACACATAATGGATCTACATTTGTTTTCCTTGTCCAAGTAGGTGCTATACACAACCATTATGTCCCCGACGAACACTTGTCCAGTTTGGTGGCTGTTGAAGCCCTCTATTAACAGTACTTTGGATGTCACAACTCTAGACCTAATGACATTTTTTGAATAGGAAAACTAAAGTGAATGGTAGTATGCTACAAGTATACGCATAGTTTTTATGAAATATGGAGCTAGAGTTTCGCAACCACACCTCTTAGTCTGCGGAACATGAAGCACGTTTGGCGTCTCGCTTGTACTTGTTGATACTTCTTGCGAGCTTTAAACCATGTATTGCAGATGACATCAACATATAGATGAATATATTCATCAAAACCATGCCATAGACGAATATATTAGCCAGGAAATTTGTTTAGTAAACATAGTAAGAGCAGAGCTTATGCATATTTACCTTTGGCCTTGTCGGTCTACCGATGTCTAGGATGACTGACTACTAATGCCCGTGTCACTAGTCCAACTTTTTCTAATGAAATCATGTGAAGATGAACATTAGGAGTAAACAATCATATGCATTCTATATTGTCCATCGAAAGGAACAAAAAAACGTAAAAAAATATGCATATGAATTTTTTAATTGGACAAATGTTTAATAGTAAATAGGGTTTCAGGGCACCATGGCCAATCTGTATATCGCAGACGTCTGGAAGCCAGGGGAGAAATCTTCAACCTGCCAGCCTGGAAATTTCAATTGAGAAAGTGGGAAACTATGGAAGAAGGTAGAAGCACGACCACATATGTGAATCCATTAGTCCACCAACCGATGCACGAAGGAATTTTTCGAAAGCACACTGGCCAGATGAATTAGAAAAAAAAATGGATAATAGAAAATGGAAAAAGTAGAAATAGGTAGCGCAGAAAGGCCCATTACTGCAAAGTCATTGTTTTCAATTCTAATATTATATGCCCCCAGCTGGTTTGTATATTTAATTTACCAACACACTTGGTATACCTTTTAGAAGATTGCACCACAGAACCCTCTGCTGTTGCACAGAACAACTCATCTCCCTGTCCAAGCAACCTGTTTTTCCAAGGCAACAACGTCAAAGATGCAAGAGACAAGAATACAAGTTAGTATGAAGACAGACATCCAAAATAAAGAGAAACATGTCTATTTACCCGCCAAAGAGTCCTTCGTCCTGCCCAACCACTCTGTTTGTTTAAATGTAGCAATGCAGCGCAAACATAATAGACATGAACCAGCTTAGTGTGCAAGAAGGAACGCATGTAAGCAAGATAACTAACCATGTAGGAAGGAACACAACTAGTTTAACACATATACAGACCATAAATGAAATACAAAACAATGCAATATGAAACAACAGTACAAGCACGCACCTTTCTATATCCTCTTCAACTGATGTAGTCAAGACTCCCTGGTTTTCTCCAGCTACTCTGTTTATTTGAATGTGGGAACGCACAAAATTCAATGAACATCAATGGAAGCTGGTATTCACCAGAGAACAAGAAATATGTACATACAACAAAACTGACTGAACGAGTAGTCTAGAAAGGCGGAAACATGGACCTTTGCACTTCTCTATCCATGGCTGTAAATGCGGAGATTTGTTTTCCCTAGCCAAAATTAATTCAAGGAAAAAAATATCACGCAACTGCATGGCCGCAGCTAAATGATTTTTTTTTTCCCTGGAAATCTATCCATATATGTCCTTTAACCATGTTCTTTATCCTCTACACAGACTGTTGTGCCCACAATACAAGTTCTCAATTTTCCGTGGCAAACCACCCAGACATGCTTCCAGACATGAAAATACAATCTTCCAGAATCTTTTTTGTACATATTATATCTCAAGAACAACACAAATTGTATCGTGTGCACACCAGTATATGTAGAGGAGAAAGAACATGTAATCTTGTTTCCGCACATCTGACCATACGTGGTTTATAAATGTAGCCTGCATACATATGCTTTATTTCAACAAAAAAGCAACGGATATTGTAACTTCACATGCAATCCTCCAACAACTTTGCATGCAACTATTTTCTTTCATGGCAGGACTGGAGCACCAACAAAATCTCACAGAATAATAGATATTTCCCTTGACAAACATGGAAAATAAAACAACTGCATGTCAACTCGTCGGTGCAAGGGTTGGACACCGTAAAGCGCCCCAAAAAAATAATAATAATCCAAAAATAAATAATAAATAAAATCTCCAACCACCGTTGTTGCACCCCAACCCTGCAAGGCCAAATCAAACAAAATAAAACAGCAAGGACCAAAGCAGTGAGAAAGCACGAACAGGCCGAAATGCACCCCCAAGGCCCTAAAGCACAAACCCCATCCAAACAAACAGAACCAGCAACCCACAAATCAACGAACCAACAAGAACCACCAAGCCAGTGAACAACATATGCATCTCCAACGATTACAAAACTGTAGCCCAAGCATAGAAATAAATGGAAACATACAATGAACACACAACTACAAATAAGCAAACATTGTTACTTGCAAACTGCAAACACTGAACATCAAACAAGGAACACAAAATGGAAAAATGGCATTGAAACTTACTCCAAAATGATGAAATGCAAAAGCACAGGTTGAATCGCAAACCAAACAACAACAAGCAACAACCAAGAAACCAACAAAGAAGAAGCACTCACCGAACCAGTAAAGAATGTATGTAGCTTCAACGATTATGAGCATCAAACATACTGGCGGTGGACAAACAAGACTGTGCAAATTCACTGTAACTATATAGAAATCCAAGAAGCGTATTTACATAAACATTTAAGACTGCCAGAATGTCTAAGGACCTCGCGTTATGCAAACATTTAAGCTGTCAGGGGTGTTGGAGGACGTCGCGTCATGTAAACATTTATGCTGTCAGGCCTACTGACGCATCTCGAAATAAGTGTTAATACATTTCAACAAATATGCATCCGCCAAAGATGCTATAAACTTTGGAATTCTCAATCACTACAAAGCTTGGATATCAAAACATTTCAATATGTTTAGCATATATGAAAACTTACGGATATATTCGTCTAGCAGAAAATGCTAATACAAACATTTGAACTAATGCTAGCATTAATTGACCTTCAACCAATATAGAGGAAAAATATATGATTAAAAAATAATGTCTACGAGAAAAACTTTGGATATGTTTCCATATAGTACATTTGGAATAGCGAAGCCAATAATAATACCTCCAATCTCTTATCCAATCATATCAATACATATATATTACTTTTTATTATATAAAAATATATGCTTTTAATTCCATAGCTCCAATAATAGGTATTGCGCAAATATTTCGGATCAAAGGACAAACTAATATGTGGTCAACACATTATCGATCGCTATAGTCCCTCTATGCCTATGACATGGACTAATAATGAAAAGGTTGTATCCATGTTCACATGTGGAATGTTGTCTCCATATTCACATGTTTATTCAGAGGTTTCACGATGGGTTTAATGATATATGTTTTATTCACAAAAAGTTTCATTTCATTATTAAATTAATAATAATAGCAATATGCATGCAACTTTTTTATATAAAAGTTTGGATTTATATGTAAAAACCAACAATATTCTCAAAGACTAAATAAAATCTAATTTATTTATTTATTGCATAAAAAAAATATTTTTAATTTTAATTATTTAACCTTAAGAAAGAGTAATTGCACATGTATAACAATCTAAATTCCACATTAAGCATCTATTTTGGTGAATTGTGTGGATTCTCAATCCCTCAATTACTAATCATTTGGAATTAGGGAAAGTTATGAAGACTTGAAGAATACTTGTGTGGTAAACACTCGCAGGTACCATAATAGTGGAGAAGCATTGCTACCATGACATTTGTGGAGTATAAAACCGAGGATGGATAGGAAAAATCATGAAGAACATGACATGGAGGATCTAGAAGCCAGGTTTCTCAACTGGAGCAAAGTATTTATACATTGACAAAATCAGTAACACAATTGTTGGTGAAGAAAGATAGGGAAGCAAACTCAGCAAAGACTGAGCGTGAAGAAGACAAGGCAGACTGAGAAGATTCCATGTGCAATGATTCAAGTAAAAACCACTCTTTTTCCTCATCTTCCAATATTCCTTTCAAATTTGAAGTGAAACTTGAAATACCCATGTTTGAAGGACAAGTTAATGTTGAATTCTTGAATAGTTGGTTGAAATAAATGAAATTTTATTTTGGCCTTTATCAAATTAAGAAACACAATGGATTTATTTTTCACATTTGAAGATGATTGGACATGCTTTGTTGTGGTAGGAGAGATTAGTGGATGAATTGAGTATAGGAAAGAAGCCCATGATTACGAAATTGTAGGACTTCAAGGCATTGTTGAAGTCATTATTTTATCCCATAAGCCACTAAGAGGAGCAACTCATGAAGTGGCAATATCTTCGACAAGAACATGGACAAGGGGTGGAAGAATACACTTTTTAATTCAAGAGGCTAGCCATTAGGTTGGGTATCTCTTGGGAAGAGTCGGGGGTGGTGGTGAAGTACCTTGGAGGAATTGTTAGCCATATCTGAAGGAAATTGTAGCTTCTTAGTGTGAAAAGTATAGATTAGGTGAGCAAAAAGACACTCTCTATTGAGTTGGACTGCAAGAAGGGGCTACAACATATGGGACAATAGGAAACCAATAAGAAAAGAGACAATAATATGGTAGCCACAACCAAAAAAATAAGGGATCCTAATAAGCATTGCAAACATTATGATGTGAATGAGAACACGTAACATAAGTGTTAGAAGCTCCATCCATAATTGCATCCAAGGTGGATAAAGTCCAAGGGGAGAGAAAAGGAAGCTACAGAGACAAAAGAAGAAGTGGTAGAAATCACCTTTGATTTAGATGAAGCCATAGTTTGCATCACATTGCAGTAGCCAAAGGAAGTTGGAGATAAACATGTACTATTCCAAATTGAAGTTCAAGTGAAGAACCAAAAGGTAAATGATCTTCTTAATAGTGGTTCTCAATGTAATCTGATTTCTGAAATATTAGTTGATATTGGTCTAGAAACTTATGATCTAGTGCATCTAAGTTCACTAGCATGGTTGCAAGGGAAATTTGTTATGAGAATCACTTGGAGATGTAAAATCAAGTTTTCCATTAATGTTATCTATGTTGATGAAGTAGAATTTGAAGTTGCACCATTATATGTCCATGGAGTGATGATTGGTAGCCCATACATGTGGGATAGAGTTGCTACCTTCTATAGGAGAGAAACCAAATATTTCTTGGTCAAGGGTGGCAAGGCATACTTCCTCAAAGCATATAAAGAGAGAGAGAAAATAACCCCTCTAGTAGTGAAATATGGGTAAACAAGCAAGAAACAAGCAATGTTCATAAGTAATGGAATGAGGATGTAAGTAGAGGCCATGTGCTTCTATCTCCTCAATGATCCAACTTTTCGGGATGAAAAACCTGCAATTGGGGAGGCATGATCTGAATTAGATCCTCGCTGAAATATTTTGTAAACTTTGTAATAAGCATTTAGTTGTTTTGTTTTTGGAAAAGTTGAGAAAATGTCCAAAATTTACTTGGAAGTTGAAACAAAGCATTGTGATGGCTAGCCTTCTGAGGCAACCCATTAAAATGAAGGTCTTAGTGAAGAAGGACATCAATGGGGAGATGCAAATAGAACTTGGGAATCTTGAAGGGAAACTGTAGTAGAGAGGAGATCTTGAAGAGTGCAACCTATTTGAATATTGAAGGATGAAGGAGTCAAGGAGGCCACCCACGATGAATGAAGGTGTCTCTAAGCCATGGACATCTATAAAATGTTTTTGCTATTGAATGACAATGCATGAGATTTCTGAACATGCATAACTCACTCGTTGTAATAAATTTTCAGAGCATAATAAATTCCCACTGGATCTATTTTTCTTGGTTAGGTCTCTAGGGTAAAAAAATATCTATTGATGATGCATTTAATTGTTGTTATGTATATGGTGTGTTCAATTTACTTGAATGTTCTGTTCTAGTTAGTAGATGCAAACTTCACTAGTTGATTCCCACTCACCATAGCATTGAAATCATTTCATTGGTCCCATTACTATTTGTGGGCACTAATAATTACTTACATAGTTAAATTGCTCGAGAGTGCTTAAGCAACTTAGGTTGGAATTGAATTAGTGATCCAATGATCCTTTTTTTCTGTGTGATTTCTCTAGCCATTATCCACATCAAAATGCACATTATACTCAATAGATACATTGTTAGAGGTCTTTCCATTGATTGGATGTAGGATCCTTTGTTGCATTTGAGTGTGGAAATAAATAAGAATTAAGGGGGTACACAGAGTCTGGTTTGATTGGGCTCATCATCGCTTTCACATTGCACCATATTTATCAAATTGGTATGTAATGTTCTTGTAATTTTTTTAACATACCATTGGCCTTTTTATGTTGCTCGATATATGGATTTGACTCTGCTCGGCATAGATGCCTGATTTTAAATGCATGAGCAATGAATTCTCTAGTAGATCGCGGTCTTGGCACTATAATATATTTCCTGGCTTGAGTTGAAATGTTGCATAGCATTTATTGATTCTCTTTAAATCAATTCACTTTCTAAACCTCACCCTACAACTCTCTTTGATTCTTCTAAGGTTATCTTTACTATGTTTTCATTTCAGGTGGTGAACTATGCATAAAGAAGCTTGATCTTTCAACCTGTTTGTGATTGCAATTGCATGAGTGTTGTGTAAGAATATTTAAAAAGAAACACACTCATAAATGGTCAATCACCAAGCCTTGAAGAAAACAATACAAGGCTACATCTTGATTAAATAACATGAAATGAAGAAGTCTAAACTCAATTGAGAGTAATTGCAGAGAAATTACAATTTAAATTCCGTGGTTAGCATTCATGTTGGTGAATTGTGTGGAATCTCATTCCCTCAATTATGGATTAGTTACTAACTTTGTCATTGCTAATTTAAAGCATAACTTTATCATTGGCAATTTAAAACATAACTTTATCATTAGGGAATAAGACGTTGATTTAAGTAACATTGATATTGAAATGTTTTCACTTATGGTAAAAATATAAATCACCATGGTCCCTCTCTGTGACTACATAAAAGTATGGGTGAACCAAGCCTTGGAGGAAATCTCCAAGATATCTTGAATATGAAGTGGTTGATACAGTGAGGTAAAATGAAGCACATGTACAAGAATGGGAAGGAATTATTTAGGAAATATTCTTCAACAAGAGAAGGATTTAGATGGCAGTGACTTGCCTCCTTTCAATTTTCTATGTAATAACCATAATACTTCCCCTCCTTTTATTTATTTTGGTTTTATTTATTTTGGTTGGATCTTTACCATTTGGGATGCATAGGTGTTTATAAATTAAATATTATGGAATGACCAATTATTCTTCCTTTCCACCCACAGGATTTCCCTAATATTCTAGGTCTGCGAGAGCCCCATCCCATCTCATGAGAGAAAAATATTTGAATATTCATTTAAGTATTAGTCAAAGAAATTGTGTTGAGGCATTTGAGCCCTATTGTTATTGACATCATTGAATGATTCATATTGGGAACTCACTATTTAATTTTTCTCCACAAAGAACCATTCAAGTTTCATTTAATTTTTATAATTCTATCTTGGTTGTTGACAATTGGAATTTTGAGCAGATGATTCTTTTCAAACTCATTTATTGATAATGCAATAGTGTTTTGAAGTTCTCTAGCTGATTTTGAATCCCACTAGCACGATTGGTTTCGATGGGCCTCATTTTGTAAGTCGACCGAGGTACGAAACTCAGCTAGTCCGAAGGAGACACCTAAAAATCCATCCATGCTAAGGATTGGTGTGGCCCAGGCCGGGTGCAATCCTGAGGTGATTTTGAAAGCTTAGAGACCCCTGGGTCATGGTTTCTTAGGCTATAGGCTAGTCTCACAAGTCATGGACAAACTAGCAAACACTTTTTTTTTTCTCTCTGGATGACCTATGCCATCTTTTCTATTTTCTTTCCTCTTGCAAAGTCATGGTCATTTCTCATTGTTTATATTGTGTGAAAGGAGGGAAAATATCCATGTCTTGATCAAATCTACTTATCATAGAATCCAGCATCTATTATTTAATTTCTATCAATTATTGAAACTGCTTGGTCCTCTCTTATGCGAACATTGTGCTTCATGAATATATAATTTTCTTAAGAATCTTATTTTTTTTGAAAATCAAAGACCACACAGAATTTCTTTTCATAGCATTCACATGTCATATCCATAAAATTCAACAAAGAAAATATGTATTTTATCAAAGAAGAGTAACACCTCTATAAAAATGAAAGAGATCATTCTTATTTTCTCACATGATCCCATCAATGTCAATGTTGATCATTTTCCTTAATTAAAGACCAGCATATTCTTTTAATATATATTATATGCTTAAATGTTTTAGCTTAACCCATTCAATTTTGAATTTAATTTTAACTAATATTAAAGATTATCATGGCTATATAAGATTTACCTTTTTAAAAATTAAAATGATATATATTTTATTTTATTAATATTAAAATGTCAATATTTTTTTTTATATTATATAATTATGCATCTCCATTTCTTTGAATAATATTTTGAAAAATATTATTACTTTTTTCCTGACAATAATATTTTGAAAATTATTATAACTTTTTTCATGACATAACCAACATAACGAAGTTAATTAAGACAAGTGGAAAAAGAATACATATATAACACGATTACTAACTAAATTCATAAGTGTATGCCAAAAAAATGCCTCTTAATGGTATCTATAAATATGATAACATTAGTTAATCCAACATACTTAATACATGCATGTATTGCCTACAGTTAATCCAACATACTTAATACATGCATGTAACATGTAACTTTAGGGTTATATGAATTATTCTCCATGCATTACTTAGTACACTTTGTGCTTTCTTATTGAGAACATTTTCTGCTTTCTTTCATGCATCCATTTATTTTATGTGGTTTTTATTCTTTCATTCTTTTCAATCATAGGAATAAAAGGGGCTTACAACTTAGAAGATGGTGATGGTGGCTTATAATTATTGTAAGTGGATTAAATATTGATTGCTCCATATGAGATTGAATATTGAAAGACTGAAATTAACGTTGTGTATATGTCATGGGATTATGTAAGGGTGAAAGGGATTATGTCATGAGATTGTGGGATATTGAAATACTGAAAGGTAGTATATTATGTTTTCTTTTTAAGATTTTTTTGAGTTGGGTTGTGGAAATATGTGCATTTTCTATTAATGTAGTTTGTGAGTGTGACAAATTTTTATTGTAAAATTAATTTTTTGAATTTTTTGAATAAAAATAATAATATTGGTATATTTTGCTTTTTTATTTCCGAAAATAAATCATATTACAGATTTGATATATCGATCTAAATCATTCTTACACAATAAGTCTGAAATTCATTTATAGTAAAAATAATACCATTGCAAATTCGACTTAAAATCGATGTGGGAATTTATTCCCTAAACAA
This sequence comes from Picea glauca, assembly GCA_000966675.3. Taxonomy (NCBI): domain Eukaryota; kingdom Viridiplantae; phylum Streptophyta; class Pinopsida; order Pinales; family Pinaceae; genus Picea; species Picea glauca. The sequence goes on along the minus strand of JZKD02S2197706.1, from coordinate 161,483 downwards.
AAATATTTTCCCTTAACAAAAAAGTGTCCTTCCAATAGTCCACTTGGAGTCACCGTGAGGATAAATTCCCAAGACAAAAGTAGTTTCATTCTACAAATTTGATATATCCATCTAAATCATTCTTATACAATAAATCTGAAATCCATTTATAATAAATAATACCATTCCAAAGTCGACTTGAAATCAATGTGGGAATAAATTACCTAAACATGAAATCAATGTGGGAATAAATTCCCTAAACAAAAAAGTGTCCTTCCAATAGTCCACTTGGAGTCACCGTGAGGATAAATTCCCTAGACAAAAGTAGTTTCATTCCATCTTCCACTTTGAATTATGAAAAGGTTGTCTCCATGTTCACATGTCGAAAGCACTCTCCATAGTCACATGTCTATTCATAGGTTTAACGATGTGTTTAATTGTATATATTTTAACATTTTATTTTAAAAAGTTTCATTTTATTATTAAATTAATAAATATTAATAATACGTTTGTAACTTTTTATATATATTTATTAAAATTAAAATTGGTTTATTGAATTTTAAGAAAGAGTAATTATAGAGATATAACAATTTAAATTCTACACTAAGCATTTGTGTTGGTGAACTGGGTGGACTCTCAATCCCTCAATTACAAATCATATGGAATTAAAGAAAGTTTTGAAGACTTGAAGAAGACTTGCATGGTAAACACTCATAGTAGGTACCATGATACTGGAGAAAAATTGTTTCCAAGACTATTGTGGAGCAAAAAACCTAGGATGGCTAGAAAACTTCATGAAGAACATGACATGGAGGATTAAGAAGCCATATTTGTTCAATTGGAGCAAAGTATTTCTACATTGAAAAAATTGGTAACACGATTGTTGGTGAAGAAAGTTAGGGAAGCAAACTTAACAGAGACTGAGCATGAACAAGATAAGGTAGACTGAGAAGATTCCACGTGCAATGATTTACGTAAAAACCACTCTTTTACCTCATCTTCCAATATTCCTTTCAAAGTTGAAGTGAAACTTGAAATACGCATGTTTGATGGACAAGTTAATGCTGAAGTCTTGAATAGCTGATTGAAGTGAATGAAATTTTATTTTGGCATTTATCAAATTCAAGAAACATAATAGATTTCTTTTGCACATTTGAATATGATTGGATATACTCTGTTTTGGTGGGAGAGATTTTTGGATGCATTGAGGATAGGCAAGAATCCCATGATTATGAGTCTAGGCCTTACCGTTTTGGGCCAACCTTATTTATGAAAACATCATGTTGTATATGAGTCTAGGCCTCGTAGTGTTATTGTTAATTTGAACAGGAAATTGTACAGGATACCTGAGGCAGTCCCACCTAGTGCAATTTCCTTGATCTTTGCTAAGCAATGCATGGAGGTCATCTCTTAGACAGAGAAGTTTGTCTTCTTTGTGATTCACTCTCAGAATAAGCGAAAGATCACAACCACATCTAGGGTCTCTGTGGCTAACCTCTCCACACAACAGAAGCAAGTAGATAAGGTCATGGAAGAATAATCAAATATCTTCTCCTCACCTACCAGGGTACCTCTGCACTGCCAGGTCAAGCACCCCATCGATCTGACCCCTGGCGCATTGCTACCCAATGGGCCAGTCTATCGCCGCTCTCTGTTAGAGAATGAGGAAATCAAGCGACAAATCCAAGAACTACTCCACAAGGGGCACATCCATCCCATCTCATCACCTTGTGAGAGCCCAATCGTGTTGGTACAAAATAAATATGGAACCTGGCGACTCTGCATTGATTACCGGGCTCTGAATAAAATCACAGTCAGAAACCGGTACCCGATTCCCCAAATCGACAACCTCCTTGATAAACTCACGGGGGTCAAATACTTGAGCAAGATTGATCTGAAGTCTGGATACCACCAGGTCCCGATAGAATAGACAGATGTATGGAAAACCGCCTTCAAGTCAAAGGAAGAACTTTTTGAATGGTTGGTCATGCCCTTTGGTTTGACAAATGCTCCATCCACTTTCATGAGGATGATGGATGATATCCTGCGACCATTCACCAATACTTTTGTAGTGGTGTATATGGATAACATTATCATTTACAACAAGACTTGGGTCGAACACTTGTAGCATATTTAGCAGTTTTTGCACACCCTGCGACAACACAAGCTATATGCCAACTTGGAAAAATGTTCCTTTGGCATGGACAGGGTACATTACCCGGGCTACATAATTGATCAGCATGGCATACATGTGGATCTAGTCAAGATCCAAGTCATCTATGACTGGCCAGCCCCAACCACACTCACTGAGCTTTAGATCTTCTTGGTCCTTGCCAATTTCTACCGCAGGTTCATGCTGGGATTCTCCCATATTGCATGGGCCCTCAGTCAAATAACCAGGGGTGGTGGTAAGACGAAATTTGCGTGGGGATAGTCCCAAAAACAAGCGTTCAACTATTTGAAGCAGCGCTTGTGCTCAGCCCCATTACTTTCACTACCAGACCTGCAACAACCCTTTGAGATCGAGACAGATGCTTCATACTATGTGGTGGGTGTCATTCTCACTCAACACGACCACCCCATGGCCTATCATAGTGAGACACTATTAGATGTTGTCCATAAGTACCCTACTTACAACAAAGAAATGTACTCCATTGTGCAAGCCTGCTGCCAGTGGAGACATTACATTCTTGGGAAGGAGACAGTCATTCACACTAATCATAAGCCACTGCAGTTCATGAAGACACAAGGAAAATTGTATAATGATCGCCATCAAAAGTGGTCCACATGCTTGCAACAATTCCACCTCAACATCAAGTGTAAAACATGAAGCACCAATCACATTGTTGATTACCTCAACAGACCGCTAGTCGTGGCACTCACCACAGTGCTAGACTTTTGTGGCCATGAGACCTCTGGATGGTCCCAACTCTATGAGACAGACTCGAAATTCACCACCACCTACCAAATGTTGGGTGCAAATGCAATTGTCGATAATTTCCATCTTCAGGATGGTTTGTTGTGTCGTCTGGGCCATATCTATGTTCCATCAAGCGAGCAAGAAAAGATGATCTTGGAAGCCCACTATAGTTGGGTTGCAGGACACTTCAGCGTCGAAAATATAGTGACGATGCTACATAAACATTTCTATTGGCTGAAACTTTGACAGGAGGTCAGCAAGTATATTAGGTCCTGCATTGTCTGTGTTATTGCCAAAACGACCACTAAGAAACAGGGCCTGTACACCCCTCTTCCTACTCCTGACAGGCCATGGGAATCCATCCCAATGGACTACATGTCGAGCCTCCCATCCACCAAGCGGGGAAATGACCGTGTTTTTGTGGTTGTTGATCACTTTTCTAAGATGGCAATTATGGTTGCCTGCAAGAAGAACATCACAACAGAGGCCATTTCCAAGCTCTTCTTTGAACGAGTCTGGGTACATTTTGGAATCCCAAAAACCATTGCCTCATATCAGGATAGTCGATTTCTCATCACATTTTGGTTGAGCCTCTAGTCACTGTTGGACACCAAGCTCACCAAATCCATGACCTTCCACCACCAGACATATGGCCAAACCGAGGTCGTAAATCAAATGATTGTGCATATCCTTCGCATGTATAATTCAAAACACCCTCGCACATGGGATGAGAGCCTTCCCTATGTCCAACATAGCTACAATCGAGCCCTGCATAGCTCAACTGACCACAACCCCTTTCAGGTGGGGTTGGGATTCCAACCATTGGGTCCCATAGATGTTGCACTTCCCCTTGCGGTCACATCAACCAACTCATCTCCTGCTCCAAATGAAGCTGAAAAAGCCACCCGGTTCATTGAGCAGATCCAACACATCTACTAACAAGTTCAGGATATCCTACATAAGTCCAATGACAAGTACAAGTAGCGTCATGATCAACATCGGGTGCCACATAAGTTTCAGGTGGGCGACAAAGTTTGGTTGCACTTGCAGAAAGAATGCCTTACAGGACCCCATCAAAAGCTTTACCCACTCCATTATGGATCGTACACCATCACCAAGGCCATGGGGGATAATTATTTTGAGCTCAATATTCATCATTTCCTTGGCCTACACCCAGTGTTCAATGTGGATCTCCTTCGCCCTTATTTCCCAGCGTTATTGGACACCTCAGACGTAGCAGAACAACTGAAACCAACAGAGCTCAACCCCAACTGCATACAAATGAAATCCAGTGATCATACTGTGGACACACAGATCAAGGGCACTCGATAGTAAAGGATCTAGCTTTATCGAGTCGTCAAAGCAGGGCAGATCTTGCACCAAGGCAAGTGGCTCACCCAGGGCCAAATTCAGCAGAAATTTCCTCATCTGATGGGGGAACTCAACGCAATGGATACCATTTATTCCTAAGGAGGGAGTATTGATCCAGGTGGATATCGATGGCCACCCACCTTTTCCAATTGGCTCAAAACCGTTTTCTGGCAATTTTGGCAATTTACTATTTTTAGCAGTTTTAACTTCCGGGGCCATTTTGAGGGCCTAAATGAAGTTTTTTTGGGATAGAGATTCTCAATGATATTTGAAGGCATTATTGAGCCCCCAAAATGAATCTCATCGATGATACCTTTCCAACGGGCTATCATATGCCTAAAACGGAGATCATATGCAAAAGTTATGACCCCGGGAAGTTGATGTACTAACTTACCCAGACGGGGCTCACATGAATTTTGGCGCTTCATTTCCTAGGGTTAGGTTTTTGGATGTCTAGGGTTTTTGTAATTCCTGTTTATTGTAAAAAGGACTTCAGAGCCTCATTGTAATCACCTTCTTGCAAATGAGCACAACCGTCACATCTCTTCTCAGAGATAAGCCGCCACCATTCCAACAAGCTTGTTTCCGCTGCATTTTACAATTTCAGCTTATTTCCTTATTGAATAGAAAACCAGTTTTATTGTATCTCTGTTACTTTGTGTTAAGCACATGTTAATAATATGTATTCATTTTGTTTTTCTCATAAAATCCATATCAGTTCCATCACATCTCTTCTCAGAGATAAGTTGTCACCATTCCAACAAGCTTGTTTATGTTGCATTTTACAGTTTCATCTTATTTCCTTATTGAATAGAAAACTAGTTTTATTGTATCTTTGTTATTTTTTGTTAAGCACCTGTTAATAATCTATAGTCATTCCGTTCTGCTCATAAAATCTGGATCAACATGGTTGTCTTGTTATCTAGGCTCAGTATTTTTCCTTGTCATACCCATTGTGTGTATGATCCCATTAGTTTACACAAACTATCAAGGTCTCCTCTTCCTTGTGGTCACTCACCCTCCAGGCCCAGGATCAGGCATCCCCTTCACTACTATACAGTTCCTTAGGTGATCCATCTTGCCTTGCCAAGGTTTTCTCGCACAAGAAGAATTATAGAGACTTTATCGAGCCTTATAGTCGAGGTGTCCCTCAGACTTGCTTTGCCGAGGCATCCCTCCGAATTTTGTTATCTCAACATAATATATTCTAGGATATCATGGCTTACCACAGGGATCTCATGGCTCAGTAGTAGCTATTTTTTTTTTTCATCATCTGTCCTTTCTGGACAGATCTTTTCTTCCGACTCGACGAAATTTAGGGATGAAGGTTACTCTCCTTCTCACCTATATCACAGGTATACAGAAATTCATGAGACATCATTATAAATTTTAAATTCAAAATTTTCTTGTAAATATGTCACCCATGGATTTTCCAAATTCCACATTTTTTTTTCATATTTGTTCCGCACAGGAACCAAATTCATAATTATGGGACTTTCCTTCCCATGGCGGTTTGACTCAGCGGGTAATTGGTCTTCCTTATGGGCTCACAATGCTGCCATATCCAAGACCCCTTTACTTCCTGCACTTTCAACTTCAATCAGCCAAACAAATTGTTATTTTCCCATGCACATATATTTTGTTATATCTTTATAATGTCTTCACAAACAATTTCAGAGTTGTGCATACCAATAATCAAATTCACTTTCTCAAAAAGGAAAATACCATTCCTTGCAGTTTGTCTCAGTAGGCAATTGGTCTTCTTTATGGGCTTACTTCACTGCCATATCCATGACCCTTTGCTTCCTACAATTCATTCTTTCCACAGCTAAACAAACTATTAGTCTCTCATGCATATATATATATATATATATATATATATATATATATATATATTCAAAACCATGCATACTAAAAGTTCATCACATCTGTATAAACATGAAAAGGAAATCCCATTCCTTTCCTATACCTCATTTCAACATACCAAACCTTTCAAAATGTAATTCAACATTTTAAAGGATTTAACAAATGTGTCAGTATTCACGGTGACATTCATACCCAATGCACTCTTTCATTGATTTCAAGTTTGTCACAGTTTATGACATGTTCTTGGCCATGGTGTGTTAGAATTTAACCAACCTCTTCACCACATGGCTTATTCATTTTCATTCACTCTTACAGCAGGACCATGCTTCCTGCTATAGGCCGATCACGATCCCAAATCAATACACATGAAACTCAAAAGTTTCACATGAATGCCTTTAAGCATTCTTCCTTCATTAATAACCAAGGTGCCAACACTTATGGGCACCCAATTTGTTTTCCTTCCACGCTTATATAATGTAAGTAAAAGATTGGAAGGTTCTCCTTCCTTACTGAAAATTCCATTGTCTTCCCTCTTATGCAACATGCATTCCCTCAATGCATTCCATGCAACGTGCTAACGATAAGCACCTTTATTCACATAGATCCAATCCTCGCGACCATAGTATAACATAGAGTGCTAAACTCTACCTTCCTTGACTAGCCCGGAGGACTCCATTTTTATTTCCATCCGATCGAGAGTTGTGACCTCAGCTCTATTCTTTTCAAGTGCTACCTTTTCAACTCCCGTGTATGGGTGCTATGATCTTAGCTAAACCCCTTGTCCACAAATAGACAGTGAATATCCATCTTCCCCTAGATCCAATGGCTGTAAGGAATTCCAGAACCTCAACTAGTCTACAGTTTATTTCTCCTTTCGATCTCCTCAATAGATGCAGGTCGTCGATCTTATCGAATGACTGGTGTTTGATATTTTAACTCCAATGGATCTTGAAATCGATCTGATTACTGAGATTGGTTTCCTTATGATGAACGGCTCACATTCATCTCCTCTGTCAGGTTCTCGATTAACTTGATTCGTTTAGGGTTTTCTTTCACGATCTTCACGATCTCGATCTGTAGTTGATCGAAGGGATTTCTACGATTTCGTAGTAAAGGTTTTTGACCTTTTTTTGTCAAAAGAGATCATTTGGTTCAAATGTTATTGCATCATACAATTATTCTTCACTGCCAGAGGTTCACACCTCCATCAATCGGGTTCTCCTTTCTGAATCATAACCTACTTGGGTATCCATGGCATACAACTTCCCTTTTAAAATTTCATGCATAACATTAGACAATAAAATATTTCAAAAAGAATTCTTACCCAATCTTTTCATACCTATTATTGGCTGCTAGCACCCTCTTTCTAATTTTTACCTCATCAACAATGCTTTTAGGGGGATTCTTACATTCCTGTCAACAATCTTTCAACCGCAGCCTTCCCATGGTCATCCTCTACTTGAGGTTTCCCATCATTGGTAATTGTCTTCCTCAACAGTTCCAATTCCTTTCTATACACAACATGCATCATTAGTTGTAATATCAATTAAAATGCATGTATCATAACATCCAAATTCATAACTTCTTCAAAATGTCCTAGTATATCTTTATGCACTTCATCAGATTATCTTCAAGGGTCTCCATGAATGCAATACAGACAGTTCTCAATTGTTTATGCAGTAATACAATCATCATCACTATGATGTGAAAACATTTACTTTCATTAGTAAATCGTGTTTCTCATTCCATAGGAAACATAACACATAGCAAGAAGGGAGTTAGGGAATCTCCCCTTCTTTCAATTCTTTCTACACTGCTTGAGACTTTTCAGCCCTGTTGAGTTATCTCTAAAGGCTTCACTGCCTTTTCTTAACATGGCTTTAACCAAGCCTATTCAATCAAACATACTCTTGTATCCATTCATTAGTCTTCTATTCATTACATGATGCTTTCAAAATGTAATCCATGATTCTTATATATAGACAGGCTTTGCAGCCCATTGCCCAGCCTTCAACAATTATTAGGGTTGTGACTTTGTTCTTCTGACAGAGTCCTTACATAGTTTCTTCATAGGGAACTCCCATAGTATGAAACTTATTTATTGCACATCCACCACTACCTGTGATGGACTCAGCCTTGAGTTAGCTTTAGTTGTTTACCAAATATTCCTTAAGAAATATAAACGTGTGTCTTGGTTAGGTACCCAAATTATGTATCCATACATATTCTGGTTTGTTAACTTACTTCCATGATGTACTTAACCATATTCATAATCATCAGCCTGTGTGTAGATGCCATAGGTATAATTCATAGCCTACATATATCTCTACTTTAAAATCAGTCAATTCATGATTGTTTACAATCGTTCTCATGTGACCTTCAAGGCCAAATCAATTACCTCTTATTATGACAACAAAGCATCCTTTCTCATCCACTCTTTCTTCTATTTACACTATTCTTTCTTGAGGGAATGGAACACATTCCCCTTAATCTATCATTCAAAACATAACTTTCATGACTCTTCAGAATGGAGTCAACCATGCAACCATGGTATTCTTCTACTATTGATTCAATCTTGGCAAGTGCTAAGCTTGCCTCACATTTCACTCATCAGGGAAACCATATTGGTCCTTTAGTATATTTATACTCTTACATCATACATGTGCATCACTCGCACATTTGATATCATTCGTATCTAACTAGTATTAATATTAGGCTTCATATCAAGAAGATTCTCAATGCATTAGATCCATGCACTCAAGCATACAACACAACTAAGTATTCATCATACTAGCTTAGTTTTATCATTAGTGTTCTTTAGTTAGATATTACAGTCGCTTACATGATTAATCTCACACTTATAAATCATACTAGTGTTTCCTTCTCTTTATAGAAATGACCAACCAGGGTCACTCTTCCTTTTATACTATAGAAACTAGCAAGAAAACTTTATTTCCTCAACTTCTATAGGACTTTAGTCATCTCACCTTTCCTCCGGTCATGACTAGTTATATACTCCGAGTTTAATATAAAGCAATAATTATACTTCCAAGCATCCTACCTGATTCTATCATATTCCTTTAAGCCCACAAAGGTATTAACCATTATATAATTAACCATCATCAGTGCCTAAGGTTTCAACTGCCCATGCTTAGAAGCAGTGTCACGAACGTCAGGTCATCTGCTTTTTGGGCTTCAGCTACCCTTGACAGAAACCTGCCACCTTCAACTATCCACATTCAAGTCTTATTATCAATGTTAATTAGCATATCCCTACTTAGGTAAGAGTAGTTATCACTTGACAAGGGTTAAATAAATTCTTCTGTTGAAATTCAACAAGAATTCCCAAAATCACAAGTTCAATCTGCAGTCCTTTTTCCTCAAGGAGTAAATGAAGATAACAATACCTCTTTATGTGACTCTCACATGAGCCCAAGAAGGCCAAGTGTTGTAAACATGCTCTGATAACAATTTGTAACACACCCACGATGGGGCATAAATAAAAAAATTAGTTTTCCTCAATTAGTCAAATCCTCCATCCATGGTCTCTAATCCTGGTCAATGGACCTTCAAAATTCTCAAGCTGAAGGAGATTTTAGGTTCCCTAATGGAATATCTAAGAAATCGATCCACGGGTCTTTGTGAGACTTCACCTGTGTGAACTAGCACCAGGTGCAAGCTTTCTCCACGTGACCACCAGTTGTGACCACACGCCTATCCAAAAGGCGCTTTGCGACCTTGAACCTCGGGGGTTTTTCTATGGGCCAAACCCGATACTCCCGATTTCTGATTTCCCAATCGAAGAATCCTCTAGACGCTAGCTCATCCTGCTAGGCTCCTTTGATTGAGATGTTGGGCGATAACCTGGGGCCCAACTACCAAGTGCTTCGGGACTTTGTGTTTTGCGTCTCTTGAGGGAAGTTCATTTCTCCTCTCTGAAGTCCGATATGTGAACTCCATCCAAGACCCAATCTACGATCCACACTCTCCCTTTGATCGACGGCTGCAATCAAATCGCGAGTTCGCGTCTCGGGTATTTGGATGTGAGTCCACCCTGACTCTTCCGATCCCCGATCTTTCGATAGAGTTAGATCAACGATCCATGGTCTTTCGTGATCCTACGGTCCAGATCAAATCGCTAGTTCGGATCTCGCGAGTTCTCATGATTCTGCCTTTGACTTTCCCGATTTGTGAGTCAGCGAAACGTTGGTCTCCCGCCATGTGTCCTATCCTGATGGATGGCTAGGATTGTTGTGGCTCCTAGATCCTCGGGTATTCGCCTCTTGAGTTCTCCACAGGTTCTTCCTCCGAAGTACGTGGATCTCTTCCACGTGTCCTTTGAATCCAACGGCTCAGAGTCTCCTCACATCTCGCCCTTTTCAAAGTTTAGATTACCATCCCCCAGTTCTTTCGATGTCCAAGTTCTCGAACTCTCGGATCTGCTTCCACCTGTCATCCCTAACGATGGATGGTTCCAATGATTTCAGAACTTCAAGACTTGGAAAAGTCCACTCTCCTGTATACTTTCAAAGGTTTTAACCCTTGTGCACCTTTCCTGGATCCAACGGTTGTTGGTCCTCGCACTCAGATCTGATCTCCTCCTATGCGCTCTTCTAATTGTCTGGACGTGAATTTCAACGAACCAGATCTTTCACAGTGCTCAATCCAATGACCACTGTTGCTCCTCCTCCTAATCTTTCTCTTTCTTCCCTGACTTGGAATATTTCAGATGTTCCAAAGGCCTCGACCTTCAATCTACCTCCTATGAGCCCTGATATATGGGTCTCAACTTCTGCTTTCCCTCCAGAGTTTATGAACTTGAAACAAGTTCGCCTCTTAGATCTCATCTACGCTTTTGAGAAACACTTATCTCTCCTGAGCTTAGTTCTTAGGGGATCTCGAGTTCCCACATACTCCTTACGTTAATCTGCTCACATCAGATCGACGGTCCATGACCTTCCTTGATCCAACGGTCCAGATCACATCACAACTTTGGGTTTCATAAGTTTAGTGGCGCCAACGTGCGATTTTCCCGATGTGCGGACTCGAATCTTGCCAATCCGACGGTCAAGGAGGGTCCCGATAGATCCATGGATCTACAGTCCAGATCGCATCACGACTTTGGGTTTTGGATTTCGGAGAATTCGTCCCCTTCACTATGATTACCAACATTCGTCAAGCTTGCAAAGACTGAAGGAATCGAGGCATTAACGTTTTCACTCCTTCTTCAAATATAATGATCGTGACAAACCTTGGATCCTCCCGAACGGATCTCGTTCGTTCATCTTCCAATCGAAAGGATATTCCCTTCTGATACTTGAATCTCACTATCCTTCCCGAGCTTCGTCAGTTATGAAGGACCTAAGAGCGTTACATTCTTTCTATTGGAATTAACACTTAGAAGAATTTATGCGTACCCCTTGCGCCCATTCATCAAGTCTAGAACTTAAGTGCTTCTCGGTTTCTGCTTGCCTCGCAGAGAGCCTGTGCATATCTGCACTACCCCTTCTAAGCGTAACCGAATCTGTCCTTCAAGGGACTTAGAACGATTAGGAGGGTCAACATGCATTCATTAAACTATGTCCAAGGTCGACGAACATATAGTTCGTGTCTCTAGCTTAAGACACCATAGGACGTAAGCATTTACGAGTATAAAACATGTCTTATCCATATGGTTTCCTACTTGCCTAATTTCACATTTAGGCATGTACAAAAAGAAGGAAATACCATATAAATCATTAAGCAAACATAACCATCCCTGCAACATTCATAGGATATCCAACTTTAACTCACAGTACCACTTAAATACACAAGATATATGATTACTTATCTATTACAGGTGGTAGCCAACTAACTGACTGTGGGTGTTCGTCCTCCCACCCTACCATAGGCTTAGAGGCATTCATTCTTAGCACTCTGGACACCCTTGTGCCAAGCCATGATATAACCACGGAACTCTCACAGTTCTCAAGGATTCTTTCTCTATTCAGCTTCTGCTCGGGTTTTGTTCTTTGCAACTTTTAGAGATTTCTCTCTAATATGTCCTTGGTGAGGTTTATCAAATGCTCACTCAGCATCAAGCTCGCGACCTTCTATTCATTATCCCCTAGAGAGATCCGTGCATCTCCCTTACGAGCTTGAGCTCTCGTCTGGTGTCTCTTTTCTGGTTGTTTGTGTGTATCTATCTTACCTTTCTTCTTTTTGGAAGGTTCCTGACCTATCACGTTCCTTCTATCAGAAGGAAGCTCGGGTCTGTAGGTCTCTATGGTATTTCGGGTTGACATTTGGCAGCTCGACCATGCTTCCATTCATGGGGGTGGTTGATAATTCAACCACTGGTCCTTTCTTCATTAACTGATTTCTCTCCTTGGGATCCGAAGGAGGTTTGTCATCCTCATCAAGGGAAATTTGGGGTTATTTGGTATAATGAACCCTCTCGTATAGTTTTCACATTCTTCCTCTAGTGATATCATGGCTAGTACTTTCAAGGCTTCACCCCCCACAGTCAATTATTGGCAACTCAAACAATAATACATTTACACKRTTCCCATGCCACAACATGATAATCCTATTTTATGATTAATTACAAGCTGGGAAAAATAGAACATTACAATATATATATATATATGATTTAAACCAACCTAATTTTAAATTTAATTTTAACTCATATCAAGAATTATAATAATACATATATGATTTACTCTTTTTATAAAATGATATTTATTTTATTTTATTAATATTGAAAAACAATATTTAAAGTTTATTTATATTATATAGATATGCGTTTTCATTTATTTGAATAATATTTTGAAAGTAATTATGACATTTTATTTACATAACAATCATAATTAAATTAATTTGTATATAACAAGCACAATCAAAATGAAATTAATTAAAACAAGTGATATATATATATATATAACTCACGAAATTCATAAATGTATAAAAAAGATGCATCTTAATGATATCTAAAAATATGATAACATTATTTTATTGTATTGCGTGGACTTAATCCAACATACTTAATACATGCATCTAGCTTTAGCGTTATATAAATGTATTTTCCATGCATTACTTACATTACTTAGTACACTTTCTGCTCTCTTTGATGCATCCATTTATTTTATGTGGTTTTTATTATTTCATTCCTATCAATCACATGAATGAAAGGGACTTAGAACTTAGAAGATGTTGATCAATGGATATTGAAAGACTGAAATTAAGATTGTGTACATGTCATGGATCATGTGACTGATTCTAAAGTGAACATATCATTATGAGTTGTATGTTAATAATCCTACACTGTGACATACAAATCCAAGTGATTTTTTTGAGTTGGGTTGTGTAGAAATGTGGATTTTCAACCTTAATTGAGTTGGGTTGAGTAGATATGTGGATTTCAATTTTTTTTTTTTTTTTTTTTTGAGTTGGGAATAAAATAGTTTGAAAAATCTAGAAGATATGTTATGTTTGTTTTTGTTTTTTTAGTTGGGTTGTGGAGATATGTGGATATTCAATCTAAACTAATAAAGTAGCTTGAGAGTGACAATTTTTTTTATTGTAAAACTAATTTTTTATTTTTTTTAATAAAAATAATGTTATTGATATATTTTGTTTTAAATGTCGAATACATATTTTTGTAATAGTTTTTTAAGTTATAAAACAATTATTTTTGGTGAAAAATAAAATTACCCATGTATGTTAATTCCAAATACCAAACAAATTCCACAATTTCATTTTTATAACTTTCCTTAATTGTGATTTCCTTGTAATGTTTGAATTAGCAACCATGTTCTAATTGTAGACAAACCAAGGGTATTTGTAGTGGTGTAATCGAACACTTCTATAGAGACACACTCAGGTGAAGAAAATCACTTTATTACAAAATCCATGTGTGATGCATTTTAACTGTAAATAAAATTACATTATTAAAAAATACATGATATTAAAATAATTTTATGCTTAATGAATTAATAAGAATTAATAAAGTTTTTTGTTTTTTTGGTTTTTTGTTTTTTTTAAATGATTTTTAAATTTTATTTTTATAATTTTGATTAATTTAATTTTCCTTTTATTTAATTTATTATTGATATTATATATTTCATTAATATTAAATTATAAAATAAATATGTTTTTTTAATATTTGACGGAAATCATATACATAGAGATAAATCAAGCCTCGGGAGATTTTAAAAAATTGAAATTTTTATAAACGATGTTTTTTGTTTTGTTTTGTTTTTTTTTTTAATTTAATTTGGTAATGTTATCGCTCAGTTTGTAGGATAGGTCCAATAGCTTAGAGGTAGGGCTCAAACTGGCGTAACAAGAGCTTTCCCATCCACTATCACCTCGATGGGGAGCTCTTTCTATTCAGGGTGGCTAATCCCAATGGAGACGTCCCTAGTAATCTGGGGTTCTGAAAGGTCTTAAGGTTTAAGGATCAAGATAAGGGTTTCCTTTCACAGATTACTGCCAAGAGAGATAGTCAAAGAGAAGATATTCCACTGAAAAGGCACCTGTTTGCGAGACAAGGCAATGATAAAACTAAAATATGCCACAGTGGTTAGTACTTCAAAATATTAATGACTATCTTTAATACATATGAGCAATAATAAATGTAATTATTGATGAAGTCAATGATTGCAAATAAAGACAATTACATATAATATTACTTCTTCAATAATACAAAATGATAAAGGCATTCAATGTTTAATATCAATCCTTTACTTATCACAATGCTTTAAANTCCAACATGCAAAGTGGCACCGTAGAGATTTGATCCTTCTCAATAGGGAGACACGTGTAGGGATCATTCCTCCTCACTAGTGTTTCAGTTGTGGGAGGAGGAAACAAATGAAAACCTACTTAAAAGGACACAATCCATCAATATTTGGATTATATGATTCAAAAAACAAATCCAATTTCAAGTTTGAACTATTTTGACACTCTCCTTGACCTTGATGATAATGAAAAGGAGATGCAAGATATTGTTAGTTCTTAATGAAAATTGTATCATGGAATGTATGGGGACTAAATGACCCTGGGAAAAAATACACCATCTGCCAATATTGTGTCCACACTTGGTGGGATTGATTATTTTATGTTTACAGGAAATAAAAATTATTGGTTTTGCACTACACATGACCTTATGTGTTATTTGGACAAGTTCCAAATGTTCATTTCCAATCACAAGGAATGCAAGAGTGGGATCACCATTTTCATTGATCCCCACCTTGTTGGGGATATAATCGACTAGGGGAGACTCTTCTCAACCTTATATTAAGGTCTTGCTTGATTTGGATGGTCACATTTTCATGCTTACCAATATTTATGCTTCTAATAGTCTAAGTGAAAGAGTGGCAAGGTGGAAATTGTTGGTGGATGAACAGTCATACATCCCATGGATTTTCTGTGGAGATTCTAACATGGTATAACACCAAGAATATAATGATGGTATCATTTCAATGAGAATACTATGTGGGTAAAAGAGGCATGGTTCTCCCACAGAGCCAGACATGGGTTGTATGAACCCAACTGAGCTCGACATTATGACTCCATGGTACTTTGGTTAACTTAAACTAATATTTGTCAGAGGTAGAAATGAATATTGTAGAGGCTTGACCAAGACATGTTATTGGAACAAAATTCCTTCTATTTTGATTCCCCTAATAGAAAACCAGTGCAAGTGGTTAGCATGAACACTATCTCAGAGCACCAACCAATATGGTTTTAGCTATCACGGGGAGTGAAAATTTTTTATATCCAAAAGAACCATATACATTATGAATATATCTCACTTGTAGAGTCTGGGTTGCATTTCTTGTACCAAAAAAATCTGGAATCTTATCCCTACCTTGCAAGGATGGGGATTATTTTTCATGATGGGATGATATTCATTTCTTATGCCATGGATTTTACAAGAGGATATGGGGTTGTGGGGGATTGTTTCCATCTATTGTAACCACAATAGGGACATGTAAATATCTTTTTGAGGTCTCCCAATAATTGCAATATAATCAATTTGACTTATAAAAGTAATATAAGGAGACCACGCTATACCACTCGTTGAGTGTGGAAGAATAGTGTAGAGCCCAAGGATCCCAGGTACAAGCTAGGTCACACTAGATTTGAACTAGATATCGTATTAATAAGTATTTATTTAAATCCATATCCATTAAGGAGGTTAAAGAGGATATAAAAACCATCAAAGTGGAGGAAATACATACCATTGAGAAATATGCAATTGAATGTGAGTTTTTTTCCCACCACAAGGTGATTTTCCAAGCCCAAGACTGTATGGAAAATAGAAAGTGTGTCATGCATAAATGTTTGGACATAATTCCCATTAAAGTCTTCAAGGAGAATAAAAATACATGTGATTAGAGCCTCTCCTTAGATGAGTTGAAATTTTCCCTCAAAGAAATATCATATGAAAAAATGCATGGCCTTGATGGTTTCCCATTCGATTTCTACAAGACCACATGAGAATTCATTAGCCTAGTCAATGTTTCATCAAATTCATCCCTAAAGGTGGCGATCCCGAGTTAATCACTCACCGGTGACTAATTTCCCATTTGAATACTTATTACAAGATCTCAACCAAACCCTAGACTTTCTATTGAATCACATCTTACCTAAGTTTTATGTACTCATAATAGACCAGGTTCATCTATGGGAACTTCATTTTGAACAATTTCATTATTGTCTAGGAAGGTATGGAATGGGCATGGGCCTTTGGACTTTTGGTGCCTTGTTCATTAAAATTGACTTTGAAAAATATTATGATCAAGTTGGATCATCATTTATGCTTACAATGCTTAAAGCCATGGGTTATGGCCAATTTTTCCTTCAAGATGTTGAAACATTTTTTCCATAGCCTCAACCTATCTCTCTATAAATAGGCGTAAATCTGATATGGTAGGCCTACATCATTCCATCCAACAAGGTTTTTTTCTTTCCCAGGCCCTATATGTTTTTTCCACGAAGGAATTTGGATATTTTTTTAGCCAGAAGGTAATCTTGGGATGGATTAAATAGATTCCCCTCCCAGAGAAAGACATGGGCTAGTTAGCCAATAAATGTTTTTCTAACGACTCTTTCTTGACTATTCTTAAGGACCAATCTTCTTAGGACGACACCATGGAATGTCTATACATTTTTTCTTTGTCTTTAGCTCCAATGTTTAGTGGCATGGAACATCATGTTATTGGTAGAGCCAATGTTCAACCCTGGACTGGTTGACCAATCAAAATTGGGCCTAGACCTAGCCTAGGAAAGTTCTCAAATCCTTATGCATTCCATTTTCCCTTAAATCCTTGCTTAAAGTCCTATATAAATTTGTCATGTAGATGGTGGAAAATAAATTTATTAAAAAGTGGATCCCCAAGCCCTTGGCCCTAGTAGATGAATTCTACATTTAAGTTTTTAACAACCACACATGTGCATAATTCCTCCTATTGGGTCCCCTTACAGTTGGATTAATAACACTTGAAAAAATCCTTTGGAATTCCTATGTTCTAATGCTAAATAGAGTAAAGTATTTCATAGAATTAACTAGGAGTTGTGTTGTACTCCATGGGACTAGGGAATCCTAGACAAAATCAAAACATGAACTTGAGCACAAGGAATCTATGACAAGTGGTTTATGTACACCATCTAAGGAAGGAATATTGGAAGCTATTATTATATCATGGAATTATCCAAGGAATCATGCTAGGAAAGCAAGGGTGGAAGGGGTTATCTTTCCAGAAAATAGTGATTACCCATACTAGGGTTAATTTTGTTGGGATTTTCATGTTGAAAATCATTTGGAAAGGTTGAAATGCAATGAAACCCTCATATTATAGAGGGAAATTTCCCTCAAAACATGTCTTTATTTTAATGAGAACATGTTATGGTGGTATTTTCTTTTGTTGTTTGAAGGAAAGTCGTCAAGAAAGATGGCTTGGTTCTTAGCTCGAATGCTTTTTCAAAGGGGCCAATGGTTGGCCAATGATTCATTTAATGGAAAAAATCACTCATGTTGATTTTGACCAATGATCCAACACAAAATTAAATAGGGGTGTATCGACAAATTTATGGTGGGAAGACTTCAAGGGTCGATACCATATGAGTTGAAGATAAAGATGGTCCTAAATAGCTTGAAAACTAGGTGGTGATATTGGAAGTGGGACTAGGCCATCTACTTCACAAAATACAAACCTAAATTGGGATACAAATGGTTCATTACATGGTCAAAATTATTATTTTATTATTTTTAGAATTTTCTTTTATTTCTCTCAAGAGTAACAATTGGTCCATTATATTTGTGGGAATGTTTCATAGGTTTGTATATAAATATTCGTTTTAGTATGATTTGTTTATGGGTATATGATATATTTTATTTTGAAAGACTTAGTTATTTTCCATGATGTAATACTATAATAATTTGGTTGGTTTACCACCCTGAAAATGTCCCTATACCCAATTCCCTTAGTTTAGATATGTTGAGGCCATAGTTAAGGGCATGAGGGCCTAGTTGACAAATTTTCAAGTAGAAAAAGTATTATGCTACCTCCTTGTATATTTGTTCATATTTCATCAATAGTCATCCTTGACATAGTTGGGGCTAGAAAAATTCAAGGATGATGCACATAGGTGCATTAAGTGGTTACCCTAGGCCAAGAAAGATGAGGAGAAATCTACCTGGTCCAATTATATCAATAAGTTAATGTACAAAGAATTTTCAATTATAAGAGTTAAACAACTAGACAAGATGCCCCAGGAGATCAAGCCCTACTTATAGGTGGGTACTAAAATTAGAAGGGGAGCATGGTTATTGGGAGATGATTTCACTGTCATCGGGTCGTATGGATTGGACCTAGCACCATATAGGATCCCCATGTTTCTCCCCTTGATTATTTTTATGTTGTTGTATGTCAATCATTTTATTAAGATCAATGAGGAACAATTATTAACATCCAAGAGTAAAATCCACATCACCTATCCCATAGCTATTGGGGGATATGATTTTTCAAATAGAAAAATTAGGTAGGGAAGTTGCTTGAATCCTTGAAGAAATGAAGCTATCCTTGGACAAACCATGAAAGTATGGCCCTTACTTCATGATAAAAACAACAAAGGGAAATAAAAATCCTAGACCAAATGACCATGAAAGCATACCCTCGGAGGGGAAATTAACTAATCGAAACTCATGGCTAGAGGTAAAAGCAATAATGGTTGTTGAAGAAGACCCCTTCCAAGACAATGTTAGAATAATTTCCCCCTCCTCATACTAAAAATCCTCAAGATTCACCATATTTTACATTATACAAGAATAAATATGTGGTCATCACAAAGGAGGTTATGAAGTTCATTACTTTGGTTGAAGCAAGAAGAAAATAAGATTCAAATGATAACTTCAATAGAAAAAATATGGGGGATTGGAGGCAAATGAGGTTGTGCTTGAAGAAAGAAAATATCACCTACAAGCTAGATTATATAGGATGTAGGCATTTCAAGGGTTAGAAACACAAGTACCCACCAAAGGAGAAGGTCATACTTACCAAAAGGGTTCCCCGTGATCAAATCCATGAGATTAAAAAGTACATGGGGGCTAGGAAAAGATGAATAGATCTCATCTAGGCTAACAAATGTTGAAATGATACCAAAGGGCCTACGGCTAGAGCTACTCCTGATGCCCCAATGAATAAAAAAGGAGATTTGCAATCAACCTTCACCACAACATTAGAGATGAAATAATAATTTGATAAGGTGATGGAGGATTTGAGTAAAACAAATTCAATCCTTGGACTCATTGAGCAAGGGAAACCCTAGCAAGAAGAAGACACTTGAAAGGATGTGTTGTGTCCATAAAAATCTCCTAAGTTTTTAGAAACACTTAGGGCCCCACCTTAATTTTCCATTGATATGTATGTGATTCTTTCTATTTATACATTGACTTTGGTTCCTTATTTCATTTTTACATTAGATGATTAAGCTAAATATGCATTTAGGTTTCAATCGCTTGGTTTTGACTTAGCTCTTTTTCTAAGTCTTCTTCCTATTTGAGTCTTGAGTTCTTTCCTTTCTCAAGTTTCCTTTTCTTATTTTTCTTTTTGTTCGAACTCATATAACCTATTGATTTCTAAATTGGGTCCAATATTTAGGTTGAGCCTCATTTCTACTTTGGTTGCTTTGTCATCTTCCTCATTTGGAGATCAACCCCAATTTTTTAATTGGAATTTCCTTTTTCTTTTTCCTTGTTTGATTTTTTGTATTCTTCCTTTAGTTTGATTTTTCTTTATCACCTTGAATCTTTATTTTCCCCAATTTGGTAATCAACCTTGATGTACAAATTGGGTACTTTGCACATTAACCTTAGTATGAAGAGGTACCCATTTTGGAATCGACCATGATCTCTAATTTGGGCCTCTCATACACTTTTTGAATTCTTCATCTTCCTATTTGTTTGAGTCTTTTTATTAGATTTGATTGATAGTATATTCCTACCTTCAAACTTTTCATCCTCATCTTGAAAAAATGGCCATGTCAAAACTTTTATAGGTCCTAATTTCCAAATAAAGAAAAAAACTCTAAATTAGGTAAAAAATCTAAATTGGACCATCAAATCACTAAAGAGATTTAACTCTTACCTAATTCAGTGCTCGGTCCCAATTTCTCAATCAACTTCCTTTCCCACAAGGATCTTTGTTTACATGCATGAGACCTTTTTAATAGTTTGATTCTGATTGGGCCTTTCATTCATAAATGTATTGTCATAGAGTCTCAACTTTGGAATCGATGATGATTTATAAATTGGAATCTCACTAAGTAAATTCATACCGTGATTGCTCGATCAAGATTGATCTTCAGTTGGGCTTGTTATCGCTCAGTTTGTAGGATAGGTCTAGTAGCTTACAGGTAGGGCTCAAACTGGCGTAACATGATCTTCCCCACCCACTATCACCTCGATGGGGAGCTCTTTCTATTCAGGGTGGCTAATCCCAAGGGAGACATCCCTAGTAATCTGGGGTTATGAAAGGTTTTAAGGTTTAAGGATCAAGATAAGGGTTTCCTTTCACAGATTATTGCCAAGAGAGATAGTCAAAGAGAAGATATTCCATTGAAAAGGCACCTGTTTGCGAGACAAGGCAATGATAAAACTAAAATATGCCATAGTGGTTAGTACTTCAAAATATTAATGACTATCTTTAATACATATGAGCAATAATAAATGTAATTATTGACGAAGTCAATGATTGCAAATAAAGACAATTACATATAATATTACTTCTTCAATAATACAAAATGATAAAGGCATTCAATGTTTAATATCAATCATTTACTTATCACAATGCTTTAAATAAGCTCATGTATAAATATTGTTGCTGCGTCACTATGCAATTTAAGGGTGACGTCAAGCTTGTCTATATTAGTTTTGGTAGACAATGAGAAGGACGTTTTGCAAATTAATCCTATGAAGATGATCAACAACTCAAAGCCTATCAAAGGGTGACAATACCACAACGTTTTAAGCCAAACAAGAGTTCAAACAGGTATGACGTCACCTTAGGGTTAGGTTTAGGTTAGCTAGACAACAAAGTGAACGTTTTTCTTTTTAAACCAATGAAATTACTCAACACTTATATGTCTATCAATGGATGAGTCAGCCGCAACTTTTATGCTAAGCAAAGATTACAAGGAGGCGAGACGTCATCAAATAGCTAGGGTTAGTAGGCCGCTAGGGTTAGTTAGGGTTTCAAATTAAGAGAGTTTGAAAGATTGTTTAAACACCAAAGACTCAACATTGCAAGTTTTAGACCAGTGCCTTGGGTATTATGGAGTCAAGGAGAGAGACTAATGGCTTGGAAAGACTTAAACTTAAGGACGGGAGAGTTAGGTTCAATGGTGCTGCAATGGCAGGGGCACCAAATCAAAACCCTAAGGGGAGGAGGCTCATTCCGGTGTAGCTAAAGCTAGGCCTCATGCTCCTCCCTCTTTCCTTAAGACTCTTTGGCAAAACGGATAGCTATAAAACATAAATCTATGGCTGAAAAGTGTTGCTTGGGGACAAGGCTTTTCAAACCCTAAGAATCAAACCCTAGGTGTAAAATAAATTAGGCCTAGGACGTGTTCTTTCTTCAATTTATGTTTCAAGCTAACTCAAGAAAAAGATGAACTAGTGTAGCAATGGCTAGGCTAGGTTCTTCTTAATCAAATGGCTAATCAATCTTTTATCATGGGTACATGAAGCAATGACCTACTTGTGTGCTTGCTCCCTAGGGTTTCAATGATTAAGCAAAATATTAACAATGTAACCATAAAAGTAAGATATTCTACCTACAACCATTCAATCAAGA
>JZKD02S2197706.1:120774-131928 GCA_000966675.3 Picea glauca | reverse complement strand
ATTAATTAATTAATCAATAATTAATTATATTAAATAATATATAGAGTATTATTATAGATGATATAAGATGTTCTTTAAAACATCAAGTATTCCTTCCATACACATGTTTGTGAATAATAAGATAAATCTCACCTTTCTTTTTCTTGTGCGAAATTGTCTTCCTTTGGCTTTCACCGAGCAACAATTTTTCAAGGTTTAAATTTTTACTCCTGTACTCAAAATTTTCAAGAATTTTTATGTTAATATATTTTTCATCGTGTTTACCTTTAAATACTTCATATATTACAATGAAGGCAAATGAATATGTAAGTGTTACCCTATAACTGAAATTTAAAATATTTTTTATTTATAAATTTCATTTATTGTAATTTCATTACTTTTCATTACTTCCACATTTCTATGGGCCGTAAGGGTGCATTTCATTACTTCGACATTTCTATAGGTCGAAAGGGCACATGATTTTCACCAATAACTGCAGGTTTTTCGGGAGTTAGGCAACATGGAACCTATGTTCAAAGTGTTACAGGGATCTCGTTATGAAGGAAGCACAAGCTTCCTTTGCAATGGCCACTGAGTTTTTCGGGAGTTGAGGAAAAAAGAACTTATGTTTACAGTGTTATAGGGATCTCATACTAAAGGAAGCAAATGCCTCCTCTGCAATGACCACCATTGAGAATTCATTTGCAATGGGTTCTTGATGGATGATGCCCCTCTTTACATTCCATATGATATCATCCAACAAAGTTGTGCACATAATTCTCCAGCCATAGCCATAGCCGGAGAATAGGGAGAGTTGTTCTCCAGATTCGACCTTCCAACTCCAGTTGTAAAGAATTGCACTGAATGTTACTACCAAGCGTTGCATCCTTGAAGTTTCTGGCTCCCTTCGATTCTAAGGGAACCTTGATTGCCTCCTTCCCTTTCCAATTGTTCCTGGCATCTCCCACCATAAGAAGCACCTAAATCTATTCACATTATTTCCAAATTCAGTTCGAATCAATATTGGGGCTGAAGGCATGCATGACAACGAGAGTGGGAACATGAGAGAGATGATTTTGCACCCCGTCACAGACATTGAAGATGAAGGATACAATATTTTGAAGTCTGAATGGTCAGCAAGATTCACCATCAATGACTCTTTCCTACATGAGGGAGAGAAGAAATTCCCCTTCAATTTCTTGAAACTCAATGAATGCAGAATCATGTTGTCCTTGTTCTTATTCTTCCCACTGATATTAATGTTGTTATTAACATTCTTCTTCTTTTCCATAAATGACGATAATGACTTCAACTATGATAACATCTTCCCCCCTGCAAAGTTGCAAACCACTTAGTGTGCATGTTACTCAGAAAGCTAACACATGCATTTTCAAACTCCCTGAGACTCGAACCTCGCACAACACCGCACTCATGCACACAACTAGACCACCTAATCATCAACAGTAGCTGCATTTCCATGACTATACACTTAGTAAGACTTGCCTACACAAACACAAAAACAAAGGATGGTGACACGGGAGTGGGAAGCACACCTTCAAACCAAAAAAATAGACCATTGTCAGGTATAGAGATTTACATAGATAATTAAATTTATTTGCAAAAGAAACTCACCATCATTGGCTATGAGAGACCTCCATAGAATAAAAATAAAGATCTTTACAAAGATAATTACATTTATTGCAAAATAAACTCACCATCATTGGTTGTGACAAACCTCCATAGAAAAAAAATAAACTACACTAGACATAGAAAACAATAGATTGAGACCCTAGAGCTCCACAATCTAGAGCCTAAGCTAGAAAGTTTGGATACAGAGGGACAAGCGATCAAAGTGCTCGGACTAATGATCCTGTGAATGGAATGGAGATAAATTTTCGCATTGACCTAACGTATGTATGTATTCAAGTAAAACCTGGCATCTCATCTCTAACAGATCTGATCAAACAAAAACAAATCCTTCCTTGCAAATTGTATGGAATAATATGGATTCCCATATAGATGGAAAAGCTATTCTACATAGGGTTTTCGATAGAGTGATCAGAGCATATTGATTACTGCAACAATAAGCTTTTCACTTTTATGTGATTCCCACTTCTTTCCTGGATGGAAAACTTGTTGAGCACCCACACGATAATCAAATTAATTTGTCATAAAAAATTAGACTCATAAATTACAACCAAACATTTTTTATCGTAAAATTAATTTGTCATAAAAAATTAAAATCATTGGTTCCATTAAACCCTAATATACTTGAAAGAAAATAAATTTGTAAACACACACACACACACACACACACACACACACACATAAGGAAATAAGGATACATTTAAGAATATACATTCAAAGTCATGATTTATCTAACATGTTTTCATGTCTATTACAGTTAAAAATATATTCATATTAAGGTATGAAACTAGGGTTTTCGACACAGTAAAAAGTTAATTGAAGTTTTTAATTTTTTTTTTTATGATTAAAAAGTATTAGTGAAGATGCGTTTTTTCATTAAAATCCAATTTCAATTTGATTCCCTCTCCATTTTTTATTTTTTATCCTTGTCAACGTTTAAAGTTTTGAAGTTATGGGCTATATTTTGAATAGTTACATAAAGTGAAAGAATTTACTTAAGTGGCTATCATTTCTTCATATGTGCATTCAGTGTGATCTTTTTATAAGTCCCTGTCAAAACATGACTATAGCAATGAGTTTGTTATTGATTTGACATTAATTTGCTTTATATTTTAAATTTGTTTGTAAAAAATAAATATATATTTTTTGATATAGTAAAAATATTTTTTTTTCTCATCTCTAATTGGTTAATATATTTCAAGTCTTATTGTTTCCTTCAAGTATTTCAATATTTACAATTAATTGCATAATCAATAACATATTTTAATTGGTTGTACAACATATATAGCACTTATTACACCACCACAATAAAATATTTTTTAAAATTTACATTTCCCAATGATGTTGATGTTTTGTTTTGGATGTGTCATGTCATAACATATTTTTTGATATAGTTAAAATATTTATTTTTCTCATCTCTAATTGTTTAATATATTTCAAGTCTTATTGTTGCCTTCAAGTATTTCAATATTTACAATTAGTTGCATAATCAATAACAGATTTTAATTGGTTATACAACATATATAACACTTATTACACCACCACAATAAAATATTTTTTTAAATTTATATTTTCCAATAATGTTGATGTTTTGTTTTAGATGTGTCATGTCATAACATATTAAAATATTACATAAATTAAAATCTATATTATATATTTTATAATATATATATTAACACATTAAAATATTAAATGTATTAAAATATATATTATAATATTATATAAATTAATATATATATATATATATATATGTGTGTGTGTGTGTGTGTGTGTGTGTTAACACATAAAATATTATAATATATTATATATTAAAATGTATATTATATTTTATAATATATATGTTAAGATAGTAGAATATTATATATATTAAAATATATATTATAAAATGTGAAATGTTTATTTTTATTTTTTATTTTTTAAATAAGATTTGCATTTGGTTTGCTTAGCTTAACTAGAAGAAAATTCAGGTTAATCCCAAAACTATATGGCAACTACATTAAAGTAAAATCATGGTAAGATATTTTGTCCAATATCGGTTATGACAAATCTATAAACTATGTGTCATCATGGAGCAATAAGGCTTTCTCCATCCTTGTGAATCTATGTTGAATTCTTTTAAGAAGCTGATTTCTTTTAAGATTATGAAACTAGCTCATTTGTTAGCATATTATTCATGTTTCAAAGTAATCATCATCATCAATAATTATAGGGTATTAACTATCATCTTCATTTCCAAATTTACTTCACAGGGACTAAGCTGCCATGCAACCCTTGTTTAATTTACGTAATTTGTTTTGTTATTAATATTACTTAAATATCTTGTTAGATAATAACCTAAATATCATTTCATATTTTATTAAATGGTGTTTATTTTAATAATATTTACATATGTTTTAGGCCAATTTTTGTTTCCTCAAGATGGTCTTGAATGATTATAATAATAATATTAATATTAATCTATTTTTAAGGTCACGACCAAGCCATACACCAAATTGGTGTATGAGACCCCCTTCGCCCAACGATTTGACTGGTAAAGTTTACGGAGGTATACATACCCTACCCCCCTATAAAACAGATTTTCATATTCCAAGTTCACCACCTCTACATCTACTGCACCGCATTCTTCAACTGCCTTCTACACCACCTTCTTCAACTGCCTTCTACACCGCCTACCTTCATCGCCTTCTTAAGCGGCATTCTACATTGCCTAATATAATTTTTCTCATAGACAACCTTCTCATATACACAACCTTTCATGGTGGGCATAATGAACATAATGATCCTTCTCATAGACACACCTTATGTGCCATGGTGTGCAACTCCTACAACACTTAATAGGTACTCGGTGACAATTTGGGTGTTTTTCGTTGCATTGATTTTGCTTTGTTGAGATTCAAAATTCTTCAAAAAGGTTCAACAATCCTCTCATTAACTATTGAGTTAATTTGCAATCTTGATATATCATGATGTATGTCATGGATTTTAGTTGGATTTTTCATTGTAGAGATTGTTATAATTTTGACATCCATTGAAGTGATTTTTTTTTATTTTTTTATTTTTGTGAGTAATGACATGATTTGATTGTGAATTTTATATGAATATTGTTCTATCATATTATATACTGTTTGAATCATTATGAGATTAGTCTTATATATATATTTTTTTCTTTTTCTTTTTTTCTTTTTCTTTTTAGATTTATTTATTTTTAAATGTTTAATAAGATGTAAGCCATGTAAGCGATTGCATCTTTTGTACTTGATGAGCATAGTTACTTGGTCTTGGATTATTATTAAACATTTCTCATGCTTATCATTTTTGAGTTTGATCTGAAGTATGAAATCAACTCTACTAAAATATAAGTTATTAAAATTAAAATTAACTCTACTAAAATATAAGTTATTAAAATTAATATACGTTATTAAAATTATAATTAACTTTACTAAAATATAAGTTATTAAAATTATAATCAATCACTTCGTTGTATGGTGTTTGGTTGATACAATTTAATATATGTTTTGTATAATTCTTATTGAGTATAATTTGATGTAGATATAATATAGTAAGCTATCATAAAAGTGGTGTAAATTAATAATGTTGCTAAAAGTGATTGAGCGTTTGGTTCAACACAAATTTAGAAGTTAATTTATCTTTAGTTTTGTATAGTAAGTATAGCATTTAAGAATATGTTTAATTATTTTAATATTTTTATTAATAAAATTTAAAAAATATATTAAAAAAAATAATATCTAAAAAACAAAAATACACAAAAATACAATGGAGCAAGAAGTGAATCTAGCAAAGCTGATGAATCATTAAATTAAGTTTAAAAACCCCATAGTTTCAAATGAGTGAAACCACTGCTGAATCATTGAATTAAGTTTAAAGACCCCATAATTTCAAAGGATGGAATGATGGGTTAAAAATACATAAAAATTTAATTGAAGACATATTATAAACTTATAAATTGAATTTGAATATATACCCCTAAATTCTATAAGAAATATTATTATGATTCAAAATTCATTTAAAGTCTTACATAAAAAAAAATTAGTTTGTCTCTTTTAAGGCTTTCATGGTTATGAGTGCATGTTGTTGGATTGAGTGTGCATGTATTGACTTTTAGTCATATTATAATATGTTGTAAGATGTTGACCAGTTAGATTATGGTTTAGGGATAGCTCACTTTTGTACTTTCTAAAAATTAAATATAAAAATATATCTAACTTTGTTTCTAAGTAGGTTTTATTTAATGCACTTTTATTATTTAGACATTTCCATTCGCCCACTTAGGAAGTATGCTAGTTTATTTTTGAAAATAGATTAGATATTATAAATTTGATATATTGATTTAAATTATTCTTATACAATAAATTTGAAATTCAATTATAATAAAAATGATACTATTTTGTTATAATTTTTTTGATAAAAATTGTGTACTTGGTTTTGAAATGTTCAATGTTTCTAGTGGACACTCCACCACTCATTATGAAAGACACAAAAATTGTGTACGTAGCTTTGAAACTTCAAATGTTTTGAGTTGACACTCTTCCCATCATAAACCACAAAAACCACTTACATAATTTTTATCCAAAACATTTTCTAACATTATGACTAAGTGTAAAAACATACATTCTCAAATAATAATATTAAATTTACTAAATACTACCACATTAATATATATATATATATATATTGTTCCACATTCAACTTTGATTCTCCAAAATCATCTCATCTTCTCCCAATTAATTTCCCTCGATCAATCACTGTGAAAATATTCCATAACAAAAAAATAGTGTCGTGTCATTCTGAGGATAAATTCGGTAAATTCACTAGACAAAAGTAGTTTCATGCCATCTTCCACTTTGAATTATGAAAAGGTTGTCTCCACGTTCACATGTCGAATGCTGTCTCCATATTCACATGTATATTCACAGGTTTCACGATGGGTTTAATGATATATATTTTATTCACAAATTTCATTTCATTATTAAATTAATAATAATAACAATATGTATGCAACTTTTTTATATAAAAGTTAGGATTTATATGTAAAAACCTATAATATTATGAAAGAATAAATAAAATCTATTTTATTTATTATATAAAAGTTTATTATTATTATTAAATTAAGATAATTTTTTTGGGTTTTGAAATTATATTTCTATTGTCTTGAATGAGAATGAATAATATTTTTTGTTATTTTAAGGAAATATTGTATTTCTAACATTATATATCGTTGAATAATACTTTTCTTTGGTTTTTACCTTTTTTACCCAGAGTAATCTCAGTAGTTTTTCTAGAATTGTTTTGGCTTCTTCAACTGTTGAGCAATTGGACATGTGAAATGAGGTGAGTCACTTTTTACTTTAATTCAATTTTAATTTAAAATATATTTATAATCTATTAAGTAAAGAGATTTAAATATACTTTATTTATTTTTTATTTTAAGTTTCATAAGTAAAAGTTGATTTGAGAGATAAAGTCAATCCAAAATAATAATTGTTACATTTTTTTCTATTCTTTTCAATATGAGCACTCCACCACCTATTCCAAAACTCAACGTAAGAGGGGGAGGCCCCCCAAAATAACCCTAGAGATCCTTTACTATCATATGGAATCACTAGAAAAAAGGAGAGATAGAATTAGAAACATTAGAAAAACGAAGTGAAGAAAGAGACATACAACTTCAAATAGAGCTAGATGCAATGATTGATAAAAAAAATTAAAGATACCATTCAAACTCAAATAGAGGATAGATTCTTAAGGTTCAAGAGTGAATTGCAAACAATGAAGGATAGGATTCAAGAAATGGAAAAACATAAAGAATCAACCCAAGAAGGAGGGGTTGAAGAAAGTCACAACTTGAGAGATAGGATTAAAGAGATAGAAGAAAAACTAACCAACAATTTGACCCTCAGTAGTATGGAAAACAAATTGGATAGCAAACCCATCCAAGAGGAAATGAATAAGATAATCGAACTGGACCATGAGCGTAACAAAAGAGCTTTGAACCTCATAATTTTTGGTATAAAAGAACAAGAAGAGGATACACTAGCAATAGTAAAATAAGAATTAAATAATAAATCACAAATTGATACAACTTACCTCATAGAAGCAACGAGGCTAGGAAAAATAATTGATCACAAAGATAGGTTGTTATGTGTCAAAGTAAGTTGTAATGACCATAAATATAACATACTTAGTAAATATCCGAGCATAAAAGGGTCAAGAATATTTATAAATGAAGACCTCATTCCCGAAGAACAATTTGAATTAAGGAAGGAAGTTCAAAAGGTAAAAGAAGCCATGAAAGAAGGAAAATGAGCAATAATTAGAAATCAAAAAGATATTGTTAGGGATAGAGACCATATTGATAATAATGAATAGGAATTTGGGACACTCGGGATCCTTTTTTGGAACTGTCGTGGCTTTCCATGGTGTAAAGGTCCTATGATAAGTTGGATCCCGAGTGATATTGATATTATCTGTCTAGTTGAAACTTGGGATCATGAGGAGTCTAAGGTCCCTAACATAGAATAATTTGTCTTGTGGTCGACATGGAACAAAAAATCCCACCGTAGAGGGATAGGAGGCATAGCTTATTATATTAGAAAGAGAATTTCTCCTCACGTTCAACTTCATAAGATTGATCCTCTCAATCAGTACATTTGGATTGAAATTTTAGACACCAATGCTAAGAAGATGTATATAGAAATTTTCTATTTTGCACCTATTAATTCTACTTTTTATAAGAAAAACAATCTAGATAACAATTGTCCCTATAATAATTTAGAACAAGATATTTATAGTTTGAAAAATGAAGGTAATATCCTCATGCTAGGAGAATTTAATGCTAGGACTGTAACTAAACAAGCTACTCTTTTAAGTAACGACTCCAACCATAATCCTTTATGACTAGATGGGCACCTTGTTTTATCTAATAGCTACAAAAGAAGCTTTGAAGACCTAATTGAGAATTTGTTTGGTACTGAGTTGGTCAAGCTCTGCAAATCTCAAGACCTAATAATTTGCAATGGAGTAATGAAGTGGCCAAACTCCAACCAGATGACTTGTATTCATGGGCTAGGTAGTAGTGTTCTAGATTATGTGATATATGATATCCCCGTTTCCAACCAAGTAACAACTTTTGACCTTTTAAATGACCATGAGCTTGAGTCTTATCATAAACCTTTAACCCTAACTCTAAACTTTTCCATGCATAGGAGCGTCATTGAAGATAATCTAATAATAAGAGGAATTTTCACTTTGACAAAAGTAAAGTTGACATTTTCTTAAAGGATTTAAATAGTAAATTAAATMTTCTAACTTATAAGGACAACATTGAAGAACTCTATCATAATTTTACAACTACCCTTTCCACTTCTATTAACAAGTTCTCTTTCAAGGTGTCATATAAAAAGAATAGTAGAACGACCAACCCTTGGTATGAGAAAGAATGTAAAATTGCTAGGAAATCCATTAGGGATGCTTCTAATCAGTCCTTAAAACTCGATAAGATCAATACGTACAAAGAACTAATTAAAAGGAAAAAAAGGTACTATATCAATAAAAGGCAAGAGCAACTTTCACAACTATATACGCTGGATCCTAAGAAGTTCTGGAGCCAAATCCTAAAATTAAATACTAAAGAAAATAATAGGATTCCATCAAGGGATTGGAATTCCTACCTTAAAATTCTTTACACGTTCCCTAATGCCATGGACACCATTCCTATTGTCCCTACAAAGGAAGATTTTTTTTCTTTAGATGACATAGAGTTCGGGGTTAAGCAGCTTGCAAATGGGAAAGCTAAGGACATTGAAGGCTACCAAGCTGAATTTTTTAAAATCGGAGGGTCAATCCTTATCCCTCACATACACAAGCTCTTCAATTTAGCAGTCAAGCAGGGATTCCCTAAACCCTAGACACAAAGCCTCATTGTTCCTATTTTAAAAAATGGGGATAGAAACATTCCCTCTAATTATATGACCATGACCATTATGATTAGCCTGATTTTAGCCAAGCTTTATATAATTATTTTGTAAAAGAAGATTAGCCTTTGGCTAGAAAGTTACGGTAAAAGAGCTAAAGGCCAGGCCAGGTTTATGAGATATCATTCAACTATGGACCATCTTGTTACCTTTAGGATCATTGAAGAGGAGTTATGCAATACTAAAACCAATCTTTTTTGTTGTTTTGTTGACTTTAGAAAATCTTTTGACATGGTTCATAGGAAAAACCTTTGGAATAGGTTGGAAGAGATAAAAGTTCCTCTCGAGTTGAGGGCTACTGCAATAAGGATGTATGATAATGTTATTGCTAAGTTTAAAAACACTGAGGGCTGGTCAAAAATATTAACTACAATATCATAGTCAAACAAGGTGGTCCCTTGTCCCCTACCCTTTTTGACATATACATTGACAAGTTACAAGATTACTTGGAAAAACCAGGTTGTGTCGGCCCTACTCTCACTGATATAGTCATCAATCTTCTTCTTTATGCCGATGATATCATTCTTATGTAAAGGAGTCCCCATGATCTTGAAAACCAACTAAGAATCCTCAAGGATTTTTGCTCCAATATGGGTATGACTGTTAATACTGATAAGACTAAGGTCATGCTTATTAAATCCAATAAGATACCTTATGATACCTTCGTATATGACAACTACAACTTGGAGGAAGTGACTTCATAGAAATATCTTGGAATTGATATTCACCACAAGCTCAATAGGAATTATAGCATAGAGAAAAGGATTATTGGGGGTGTTAGCACTCTATAAATTTTGTCTAGCTAAATAGACAAATGACAGAGGTAACTGTTTCAACCAGCTTTAGAGCTGAAGCACTAGCCTGCTCGACTCAGAGAGGGCTCTCTCATGTCACTTGATATATCTATGGAAATCGGTGGCTAGATTTGGTTTGTTTTGGGGATTTTTAATAAAGTTGTTGGCAAAGAAGGGGGGAACACTATGGGCTATGGAGTCAAAATTATGAAAGTGAATGGAAACAATGCATCAGCTGATAGAACTCTCCAGAGGAAAAAGGCTAAATAAGGCGATGAATCTGAGTTATTCTTGAAATAAAAAGATGCGTAGGAAGATAAAGAAGACAAATAACTGCATCAAAGCATTGCTTAAATGAATTATGAATGAGTTAAGAAGACAATCGCATAGTTTAAATTGCTTAAGCCAAGAGTGTCACATGACGAATTCTAGGCCTTTAAATTCTCCAATTTAAACAGAAGAAAATGTAAATGAAATGACAGGCTACAGGAAATACGTACGATGAAAGGAAACAAAGCTCATATCACCACTCGTTAGAATATTTTCATAGAGACTTCAAAACCTTCTGCATTTGTATTCAATTTAGATTCAAAAAATTTACAAATAGAGTTTGATACAACCAAAAAGGTGCTCTTGCACTTCTGCAACATTAACTAATTCAATCCTCGTAGTACTTATACAATTTGATAAAAAATAACTGAAACTGAAATGTTTCATCTTCTGTAACAGTTTTGGATGTCAGT
>JZKD02S2197706.1:86423-117441 GCA_000966675.3 Picea glauca | reverse complement strand
TTGATCTAGGACACTTTTGAGATCGACGGTCTGATGAGTTTTATTCTTCATATCTCCGCTATTTCTTCCAAACGTTGTCAGATATAGACAGGTCCTCTAAAATTATCACAGCTCTGCGGCAATTTAATCCATCATAAATTTTCTGAAACTTGGACACCAGCTGAGAATTGTATGGTGATAACATTGGCTCCAACTGGGGATGCTATCCTCCCCGAGAGGTAGCAAAGAATTGTAGACCAAGTTCCTACCCATTGGGTTGTAAGCTTATGTGTGTGATCTGAATCCCTTTATTTTATTGAAAAACTTCAAAACTACTTAGCACAGCTCAGGGCCTTCACCTCGAGCTTCAACCATGCTATTTTTATCTCAATATTCATACTTAAAAAAAAATAAAAAAATGTAAAGCAGTCATGTACAATGAATGGTGAGTGATGACATTTTAAATGACATAGTGCTTGAGGAACCTGCCATTCACAGGCCCTCCTCTAGCGAGTTCTCCATTACTCCCCTCCAACAAATAGGCATTGTTCCTGTGGTAAGATGTAATTTTGAACGATCCCAGCCATAGGTGATCAAATTTTCCATGTTTTCCCTTGTTTTCGTTCTTGGCATCCCATCTTAGTACCTAATCTCTAGGTTTGAAGTCGTCCACTTTTGTACGTCTGTCGAAAGCTTCCTTGATTTTTTCTTGATGTAGTTGGGCATTGTTGAAAGCCTTTTCTCTGGTCTGCTGCAAGATGATGAGTTCATCCTCCCTTCTCCAAATAACATTCATCTCTTCTTCTTACTCTTGTAACAACTTCATCACTGGCAATCTGAGTGTCGTAGGAAAGATGGATTCTATACTGTAGATGATCTGAAAAGGAGATGTGGAAATGGATCTCTTTGGGGATATCCTGTCCTCCCACAACGCATGGATGAGATTCTTGTGCCATGCCTTTTTATTCTCCTGCAACAATTTTTTTATAATTCTGACCAGGATTTTGTTTGAAGACTTAGCCAATCCATTTCCTTGCAGGTAGTATGACATAGAATGGCCAAGAGTAATATTGTAATCACTACAAAATTTCTCAATTTTTTTAGATTTAAAATCCGCTGCGTTGTCTGTTATAATCTTGACCGAACATCCGAACCTGGACAAAATATTGTCTTCTAGAAACCGAATGATAACATCATCTATAGCTTGTCTAGTAGGAACAACCTTAATTCATTTACTAAAATAATATGTTGCAGTCAGGATCCATTTGTGGTGAGCTGAAGATTGTGGGTGTATCTCTGCTAAGAAATCTAGGCCCCATTAAGGAGCTTCTACTGAAATGGGATTCAACAGCAGAGACCGCAACTTTCCTTTCCCATCGAAGATTTGGCATTCATGGCACTTTGACACCTCCTTGTAAACATCAGGGAAAATACTAGGCCAATAAAAACTAGCTCTCAACATTTTGTGTATAGTTGTCTTCCAATAATGATGACCTCCACAATCTCCTCTATGGAATTCCCTGATGGTCCTTTCCGCTTCCTCTTCTATCAAACATATTAGTAAAATTCCTTCTAGGTTTTTCCAGTATAGTAATCCATTTATAATGCAGAATTTCACCGCCTTTAGTTTCAAGAACCTAGCCTTTGTTTTGTTATATTAAGGAGGAGATTGTAGATTTTTTAACACGAAGATAATGTCTGCATACCACACAGAGTCAAGAAATTTCTAAGATATCTTTGGATTTTCCCTCTCTTCCTCTGCTGTATTTTATGACATGTCTGTAGCGATGTTTATTCCTAGAAGTTCACAGTTTGTTTGTGCCATTAGTCTAGCAAGTCCCTGCCCTTTGATCAACTTCATGGGCTTGATGTCGAGATCATATTCTAATAACACTGCAATCCATTTTCCCCTCTTCCCTTCAGGATTGGGTTGAGTTAATATGTCCTTTACAGAGATGTTGGGGACATAAGCAATAGTATGTGAATGTAGAATATACACCCTGAATTCTTTCAATGCTTTGACCAAAGCATACGCCTGCTTCTCCATGATGTCATATTTTAAAGGAGCGTCTCTCAATGTATTACTGTAGTATGCCATGGGCTTCTCAAAATTCTGGTCATCTTTCTGGAGTAATACCCTTGCAATTGTGTGTTCTGAAGCGAAAGAGAAAAGTATGAAATCTTTCTCGAAATTAGGACTAGCCAACACAGGAGCCTTTGTCAATGCTACTTTGATGTCTTTGAAAGACTTTCTAGCCTCAGGGATCCATTTGATTTCATTTCCTTTCTTTAACATGTTGGTGATATGCTTTATGATCTTTGCTAAATTAGGAATAAATCTTCTCAGGAAATTTACTTTACCTACAAAGGATTGTACTTCCTTTTTGCTTCTGGGTATGCCGATCTTCAAGATGCCTTCAACCCTGTTGGGGTCTACATTTATCCCTTCCTTAGAAATGATATGCACTAAGATCTTCCCTTCTTCCATGGAAAAGTTTGACTTTCTTGGGTTTAGTGATATGCCAAATTTTCTGCATTTCTCGAACGCCCTTCTGAGATGTTTGATGTGCTCCTCATCTGTAGCAGGATACAGAATAATGTCGTCCATGTATATAAAAATGAATTTATCTTTTTCATCTGCAAATGATATGTCCATAGCCCTTTGAAATGTTTCTCCAACGTTCATAAGTCCAAATGGCATTTCACATACATGAATGTTCCCCAAGGTGTGGTGAATGTCGTCTTTTCTTGATCATCAAGATGTACCATGATCTGGTTGTATACTGAGAAACCGTCCAACATCGACATCTTTTGAGAGCCCACTACCTTTTATAGAATGTGCTCCATTTTGGGAAAAGGGTAGTTATCTTTAAGAGATACCTTATTTAGATTTCTGAAGTCCACACACAATCTGATCTCCCCACTCTTCTTTCTGACAGGTACTAGATTTGCTACCCATTTGGAGAATCTTAAGGACACTATGATTTTTGGTTCAAAAAATTTCTTCACTTCTTTCTCTATCAATGGTAACAACGAAGGGTTTATTCTTCTCAACTTTTGTTTAAATGGCTTGTTATCTTATTTTATCAGGATGACATGCTAGATTATACTAGTATCATAAAATTTCAAGTCATCATAGCTCCAGGCAAAAACATCAAGGAATTATTTCATCAATTTTACATACCTCTCTTTTACTTCAGGGCTGAGCTTCTTGGATAGTTTAATGATCTTCGGGTCTCTGAAGTACCAATGTTACAATCCTCCACGTACCCCTCATCTACTGTGATCTTTGGACTTCTGGCCACATCGTTGTTATCAAAAAGTTTTTCCAATGGTACCAGGCATTTGGGGATAACGTTGCTCTTCAGTTGCACGATATCTATGCCAGGAATTTGATTTTCAAAGTATCCTTCTTTGGTGAAAGAAGCTACATCTACTTCATCGTCGTAAAATTCATCAATGCTTAAATTCTCGAACTCATTTTCCATCCCGAGGAAGCTTTCTATATGTTTATTGTCTTCGAAGACTTGCCAGTGTTTCATATTGTCTGGTATCACCAATCTGTACTTGAATTCAACCTTGTAGATTTTTTTAGGAAAAATTAGGACTTTGAACACCGCTGCAACTTCGAAAGTTCTAATTTTTCAGAATGCAACTTTGAAAAATTGTTGAAAGGTTGCATTCTGAAAATCTCTCAAGAAGTTCTAATACCATATTTATGTAAGCCCTCAGTCTAGGATCTCTAGCCTGGTAGATTCATTTGATTTGATTTATGATGAGTTCAGAATCTCCAAGTACAATGATTCTTTTGGTGCCTAGCTCTTCCAAGACTTTCAATCCCAATATTAACGCCTCGTATTTGGCCATATTATTTGTACATTCAAAAACGAGTTTGTAAGAGCATAATTTCACATTTTCTGTGGGATGATTTATCCACACACCAACTACAGATCCTTCGCTACATGCATCTCCATCGAAGTTCATTTTCCATATCTGATCTTCTGGGTCACCTTGTTGTTATGAAATTTCTTCCAACTATTTCCCGGGTATACCTTTATCTGCCAGGACTATTTTTGTCTCCTCTGCTCCTGGGCATATATCATTGAAGAAAATGGAAGATCCCAACTCAGTGCTTACTGAGTATATAGGATGGTTGGTAGGTTGCGATTTTTTGGTGACCATATATTTCAGTAGAACTTCCCTGTACAATATCCTGTCTTGACCAAAGACAGGAATCATGGCATATGACATGTCCATCTAGAGGGTTCCTTTCAATTTTGCAGCCCATGATCTGGACAACAACATGCCAAATTTCGGAGGGATATCAGTGACCACTACATCCATCACCATATTCTTCGTTGGGATTTGTGCCAAGGAAACGACCATGTCCTTTATCATTCCAAGGCATTTCACCTTTCTTGAATCAAAAGAGAATAGATCCTTGTAGGGCCTTGTGACCTCAAGGCCCAGTTGTTCCATGACCACTTTAGGCATTAGATTGTGAGATGCTCCAAAGTCCAGCATGGCATTGTCATGTAAGGTTATGTCGTGGATTTTTAGGCTTACATAGAAAGTGGGAACTTCTTCATTTTCATCGCTTTCTTCTACTCTCCGCCCAAATAAAATGGCTGGGTGGTCGTCTTGTATGTTCAGAGTATCAGAGGTCTGTCCCATCTTAAGAATCTTGATGATCGGACTTCTGTATTCTCTATTTCTGATTAATTCATTGAAGGGTACCGAAATCTTAATCTTAACCATCTCACTTTCGAAGTCAAAAGAGGACGGAGTTTTTTCTACCTCTTTAGGGACAAATTAAAGACAATTTCTTTTCTTATCAATATTTTCTTTTGTGGTTCCTCTTTCTACTTTCCCTTATCTGTAGCATCCTTTGCAATGGAGTCTTTCATAGCGAAATATTTTTGGGGATGACTAGAAGAGGGCACGTTACTCTGAGCATCTTTGGTGAGGTTTGCCTTTGGGAGATTATCTTTCAGAGGATTTTGAGGCACCTTTTGATTTCGGAGATTGTATTGCCTTTGGAATTGCATAATGGCGTTCTGCAATCCGATCTCGTAATCTTATTTTTCTACTGATAACCTTTCCTCTTCATCTTGCAAGAAGATTTCACTCGCATCCATGAACTGGTCGTGTTCTTCCTTGGTAAAAAACACCTCAGTTTCTTTGTCATCACAACAATTCATATTATCTTCAAAATATTTATCATAATCTTCATTCATATAATTATTCTAAAAAGGGGGTCTTACTTGTTGTTCTCCCTGATTTCCTTGATTTCCATGATTTGTTTGGTCTTCTTGAGCTGCTTGATTACCCTGATTTATCTGCTCCCTTTGCCGGATTTGTGGATCGGCGGGTCTCCTCGGATTTCTGGGTGGAACATCGGCCTGTTCCCTAGGGTTGGGTCTGTTTCCCAACGCCATTCTTTCCATCATCCTTTCCATGTTTCTCATCATCGCTTTGAATCTTTCTTCTGAGGTTTGTGATGTGGAAGTTTGTGCCTTATCCTAAGTTTTGCCCATGCTTCTGCCAGAATTAGCTTTCATTTTTCCTGAAGCCATTAGGTTTACTTTGAATTCAATGGCATCTGTCATCATATCATCTAGCGTGGCAGATCTTCGCTCCCTCAATAATAAAGAAAAATCACTTTCGAAAGAATCATCATATCTGAGCTGAGCATCTTTAGGTGGGGGATTTACTTCATCAGGAATTGCATTATATACCTTCATGAATCTAGCAGAAAACTCCTGCACTGTTTCGTCAGGAGACCTCTTCATATTTTTGTAGTGTGTCAACAACTAAAGGGGGTTTTTCTTATCTCCCCATCTAGCAAGGAAGAGTGTCTCAAAATCTGCAACATTTGCGATGCTTCTTGGTGCAAGGGCTTTGAACCACTTTCTTACATATCCTGCAAGGCTTTGTGTAAACAACCTCATTTTCACATCTGCAAAATCCACCTCCTCTAAGTCTATGAAGTCCTTAAACCAGTCTAGGTGTTTCTGGTCCATATATGTTACCCTCAACATCATATAGCTTAATCCTTAGGTTGTACTCCTGGGGTAAGTCATGCAATACAACATGCAATATGAGAGGAGAAAATCCGGCCACCATAGTTGCTGTGAGGGGTCAGAGTGGCTGTCAGTTTTGGACAGGAGGCACTACAGGTTTGACAGGAGTAGCTAGAATCAAATCTTGGATTTTTTTTGGTCAAATAGGGTCTCGTCTAAATGGGATTTAGACTTGGTTCTGAATAGGAAGTGTTCGAATTTTAGGTCAAACTCAAGGTCTTCGATACTGATCAATCTGTCTCTAGGTAAGGACGAATATAGGTCCGGATGTAACACAAGGGGTTATTGTCCTTTCATTTCTTCTTCGGCCAAGATTTTCAAGGCTAGAGACAGGGACTGCAGGCTCGGGGTCTGGGTTTCTCCTAGTGTGGATTTTCTTAGGAGCCAGGATTTCTATCTTACACAACGTAGTACAACTAGTCTCTGGGTAATGGAGTCACTAGGGTAAAGATAATATTTATCCAATAAGGTATTTGGTCCACTGTCACCCTCAGGGATCAAGCTAAAGCTTTAAGTCATTTTCCCAGCGAAAACTTTTCTATTTCGTCCCCGACAACGACGCCAGAATGTTAGCGCTCTGTAAATTTTGTCTGGCTGAATAGACAAACGATAGAGGTAACTATTTCAACTAGCTTTAGAGTTGAAGCACTATCCTGCTTGAATCAGAGAGGGCTCTCTCGTGTCACTTGATATATCTATGGAAATTGGTGGCTAGATTTGGTTTGTTTTGGGGATTTTTAATAAAGTTGTTGGCAAAGAAGGGGGG
Organism: Picea glauca; assembly: GCA_000966675.3. Classification (NCBI taxonomy): domain Eukaryota; kingdom Viridiplantae; phylum Streptophyta; class Pinopsida; order Pinales; family Pinaceae; genus Picea; species Picea glauca. Next base: position 110,613 of record JZKD02S2197706.1, on the reverse strand, counting down.
AACACTATGGGCTATGGAGTCAAAATTCTGAAAATGAATGGAAATAATGCATCGACTGATAGAACTCTCCAGAGGACAAAGGCTAAATAAGGAGATGAATCTGATTTATTATTGAAATAAAAAGATGTGTAGGAAGATAAAGAAGACAAATAACTACATTAGAGCATTGCTGAAATGAATTTTGAATGAGTTAAGAAGACAATCACATAGTTTAAATTGCTTAAGCCAAGATCGTCACAGGAGGAATTTTGGGCCTTTAAATTCTCCAATTTAAACAGAAGAAAATGTAAATGAAATGACAGGCTACAGGAAATACATACGATGAAAGGAAACAAAGCTCATATCACCACCTGTTAGAATCTTTTCATAGAGACTTCAAAACCTTATGCATTTGTATTCAATTCAGATTCATAAAATTTACAAATAGAGTTTGATACAACCAAAAAGGTGCTCTTGCACTTCTGTCAACATTAACTAATTTAATCCTCGTAGTACTTATACAGTTTGATAAAAAATAACTGAAACTGAAACGTTTCAGCTTCTGTAATAGTTTCGAATGTCAGTTTCGGTATACGAAACGACTTACAATCATTAGAAAAAAAGAAACGTTTCACCATCATGAATAGTCTCTCTGATCACTTGGTTGCTTTCGCTACATCTGGCCTTCTCTATACTTCCATTGGATCCTGTAATATGGGTGACAACTAGAGATCATCTGTTGGTTCTGGGGATGTGGCATTTTGTCTTTCCCAACCGCACAAGTTCCTTCCATTGAGCATCAGAGGGGATTTCATAGTCCATCATTTCTTTAATCAAAATTTCCAGGTCGATGCACGTTGCATAGGAAATGATTGGCATGATGAATTTCATTGTTTTTAATTTGTTCATAATTTCGAAATCAGTAGCTAAATGTTCTACCAAGCTAGGGCCTTTCAAAATTTCTTCCATATCTTCAAACCTGGAATGGTCCATCCTGCATTGGATGAGAAGAGTGTGATAATATTCCTTCTTGTATAATGAGCCTTTACCATCCCAGAATGAGGGGAGGCCTTTAGCAAACAATTGTTCAAAGGCGTATTTAAACTCTTGTATGCTAAGGTCCCTTTGCACAGCTTTATTCTGAACCGATTTGAGTAGGTTGTGTTTGGAAATGATTCTCCTGGCTGAAATAATTAAAGTAGTCATGTCTTTCACACCAATGGTCTGAAGATCGACAGTTGGTATGGAATTTAATAAGTTGATGGCATTTTGGGCCCATTCCGAGGGCTTCTTCGCTAGCACTTCATTTACAACAACTCATTTGTTCCAAGCTATAGCATCCATGTTGTCTTTGTCGTTGATAAAGTTCATATAACTTCTAAATTTAGCAACCTCCGCAACAATTGCATCCCATATCACATGTTTGGCTCCCTACAGTAGATTTTTACCCTTCAATTTGGTTTTTAGCTTGTTCACTCTTTCCTGCAGGTGTTGGTTCTCTCTGTGGAGGTGAGCTAATTTCTCATCCTTCACCTTCGTCTCTTGTTTCAACTTTTCTAAATTTTCTTTTAGATTCTTGATCTCGCCTGTTTCAAACTTATCTGGGACATAGCCTGAACTAACCCCTCAGCATTTGATCCAACCTTTGCATTAGCAGGTACAATAATATCCATATTTGATGTTGTTGTCTGCATTTGTGACCAACTTTCTTTCTCCTTCTCCAATTGCAACACTTTAGCCTTGTAGTCTAGAGCCTCTTGTCTGAAGGTTTCTTTTTCCTACTACAAAAAAATTAACTCTGCTGTCTGTGGATGGTTTGTAGGTGACATCTTCAATCTGTGGATGGTCTGTAGGTGACATATTCAATCTTTTATTCAAACTTTGGATCATTTTATCCTTTTCATCCAGAGAGGCTTTCACCCCCTGTGGACCTTCAGACTCTAATATTTTTACCTGCATCATCCAAGCTTTGTTGGACACCTTTTCTTGTTTTAGTTGTCCATCCAGTTTCAATACATGTGTTGTCAAACTTGCAACCTTCAGAGATAAGTTTAGGTAATCAGCGTACAACATATCACTGACATTTCTGTGGAATTTCACTTTGTCAGGAGCATCGATGTTCTCATAGTGTACCTTGAACTCAGATACCTTATCATTATCGGCCACTGCAATATTGAATGTCTTCTTCTAGACATATCTAACTGAGAGTAGGTGAGCTTTTTGCTAAGATTTCCCTTCTACTTCGGGAAAAAGCTCCTTTATCTCATTATTGGCCATACTCCCTTTCATGACATATTGATGTAGCAAGCCTTCCTTAGATTGATAAACCGTCGCGAGATTCTGGCCAAATACGTGCTTCCTGCTGCTGAAGACCTTCATGYTGCCTTCATTTTGTGGTTTGTTTTCAGGATTGATCTCTTCATTTTGGATCTTAGTATCTACCATATCCATGCAYGTCTTTTATTTCTGTTCTTCTTCTTCCAAGTCAATAATTGGAGAAGGTGATGTGGCTCTCATTTTYTTGAGGGTGTCTTGTTGGCTGCTAGCCCCTAGGGCTTCTGAACTACTTCTCTTATTGAAGATGCTCATTTTAGGAGCCTTGATAATCAACCTGGGTGAGGGTTTTTGTGCCGAGCTTTGCTGGGAAGTAATCTCTGTCTGCTTTCCTTGATCATGCAGCGTGATGACCTCCATTTCTGTGCAAGTCTATAGATTGGCCAATTTATCTAGTTCTTCAATGTGCTTGTGTTCATAAGGGCCTTGTATGCTCGTCAATCTCCTCTTTGATATAACCTTATGTGGATCATATCTTCTTCCTTGCAATTGTGTGAACCCAAATTCATTTAATGTAGACTGAATTTGAGGCAAACAAGACTTGCTCTTCACCACAAAAGGACCCACCACGAACGAGAATTTCATATTTGAAGCCTTGTGAGCCTTGAGGAAGTGTTCAGTCTCTGAGATGATCCTTTGTCTTATAAATTCCAAAGAAAATGTCCCACGAGTCAGAAAAACTAGTAAAAGGTGAGGTCCTTCTTGGCATCCGTCTACCCAAATCACGGTGAACTGAGTGAAAAACATCCAGTCTCCCATTGTATTCTCCAGACTCGGCTGCAACGAACTCTTTGTCTCTTCTAGGACTCTTGGCAAATCTGAACCGAAAATGAGACTGTATATTCTGGACATGATTTTGTTGATGAAGATGAGGATGGTGATCTTTTTACACTCGATCGAAATAAACACAGCTTCAAGAAGATCGGTATTGTTAGATCCCAGAAACATTCTGAACATATGAGAATAGTATCTGAAATGTCATAATGAACTCAAATTAACCAGCTATTGATGTATATTCTCTGCAATAAATTCATCGAAATTTACACGGGCTGACTGCCCAGACAGGAAGAAAATTAACAGGATCCCTAGCATAACCTCTACCACAAACTTGTCATTGTCTAGACCTATAATTTGACTCAACAGAGAACAAGCCCACTAGACTTCGATGATCATGACGTTTAGATTGGCAGGAAGGGATAGACTTTCTGAATGATGTTCAGGTTTGACTATGGTTTACAGAAACATGGTTTTTACCCTAGGCAAGCATTCTCTATAAATCATAATCATTCTCTGTTCCTCAAAGGGTTCTGACACTATAGGGGATGCATCTGGTATATTTAGGGCATGTTGGAGAGAGGGACCATCTAATTTACACAGGACTTTTGACCCTATTTTGTTTAAGATGACTCTTTCTCCCTGGGAATATCTCTCTGCACACTAGCTCACAAATTCGGGGAATGGAAAAATTGTTTCTATGACATAAGGGGTGAAAGAGGCTCGAACTGCTTCAAGAAAATATATGTGGGATCCAACGTTGTTCAACAAATTCACTTTATACACAGAAACGGGCGAGACTATCGTCACTGTGTCGAAAACGTCATAATCTCTGTCAATTAGGGCATCCTCCCTGGAGGGAGTATCTGGTTCACTCACGGATAAAACAACAGGATTGGAAGCCATTGTGAAGAATATCTAATAAGAGACGAGAAAACTGGTTTGGTTCGGTTCTGAATTTCAAAATTTGGATAGAATCTTTGTGTCAAATATCTGAACGTTCGATTGCTTTAAATACTCATAGAATAATGCCTGGGGTCCCTCCTCTTATATACGTCTATTACCATCGGGGTCTGGAGAAAAATGGTTTTGGATGAACCACCCTTAGCCCCGATGTGTCTCAGAGAACGCCACGTGTCCATGATTTAAACCAGGGTGGGTTTCCCCGGTCCACCCCCTATCAGATAATTCTTATGCTACTTCGATCGTCGAATTTCACCTTGGTCGTTGATCCGAGTCATTTCAAGATCTACGGTCAGTGTCTTTCCCGACAAATTTGACATCGAAGGTTGAAAAAGGTGGTTTTGGTTAGACAACCCTCCTTTCTGATGTTCTTCTAAGGGCGCCACATGTCCCGCAAAAAACTGTGACGGTTTTCCCTGACCCGCCCTCGATGGCGTAATCTCCATGCTAGTTGTATCTCCGATACATGTCTCGGCCGTTGATCCAGGTCTCTTTTGAGATCGACAGTTTGCTGAGTTTTATTCTTCATATCTCCGCTATTTCGTCCAAATGCCGCCAGATATAGACGGGTCCTCTAAATTTATCACAACTCTATAGCGATTTAATCCATCATAAAATTTCTGAAACTTGGACACCAGATGGGAATTATATGGTGATAACAGGGGGATGGAAAGCTTATTATGGGCTTGAAAACAATTGTAAATCAACTGATCTTTGGAGTTGGGATAAGAAGAAACTCCTCTCTGAGACTCTTGTTACACCTGTTATTCTTTATGGATGTGAAGTCTGGGGCTGTAGTATCTCTCATGAATCCCGGTTAAAGATAGAGCAAATACAAAAGAATTTTATAACCTATAATCTCAAAATTAAAGGAAATACGCCCTATCCCATCCTCCTCTTAGAAACAAGCCTCTCCCCCATTGAGATCATGGCTATGACTAGATACCTAATGTATAAGAACAAGTTAAACAACATGGAAGACGAGAGGCTTTCTAAAATTGCTTTAAAATCGAGTCATAATAACCATCGACTCAAGCGAGGATGGCATAAAGATGCCTGATCTTGGCCAAACTATTGGGGAATCATGGAAGACACCATTTTGCAGAATAAAGATACTATTAAAAACAACATCAAATCAAAATTTAAGGAGAAAATGTGGTGTGATAAAGAGTTAGAGGAAAAATAAAAATTAAGGTATTATAAGGATGTAATCAACCCTAATCTAGAAGATCAAAATTATCTATATGAGAAAAAAATAAGCATTGCTAAGACAATAAAAAATTCTCACGAGCTCCATAGTGAAACTGGGTGTTGGTCAATTCCTAAAATGCAATGGGATGAAAGAGTGTGTCACTTTTGTGACACTAAGAAGGTTGAAGATGAAAATCACTTTCTCTCAGATTGTCCAGCCTATACCCATATTAGATCTCATTTCAAAATATTTGTCACACTACCAACCTCCCTAACCTCTTAACTCAACAAAATTATGGTGATCTTGGAAAACTTCTCTTAATGCTTTTCGAGCACAGAAACACAATTCTAAAGAATCGCAAGTAATGACTTACCCTCTTAAAGTCCGATAGACCAATTTGGTCTTAGTGGATGTTAATCATCATCATCATATATATTATATAAAAGTTTAATTTTTATTATTAAATTATATATATCTCTCTGTGTGTGTGTGTGTGTGTGTGTGTATTGTTTTTTGAATTATTATAATGATAATGATAATGATTCACTAAATCCAAGTTTTGTTTATTGAACCTTAAGAAAGAGTAATTGTACACGCACAACAATTTTAATTCCACATTAATCATCTTTGTTGGTGAATTGTGTAGACTCTCAATCCCTCAATTACGAATCATTTGGAATTAGAGAAAGTTCTAATGACTTGAAGAATACTTGCATGGTAAACACTCACATCAGGTACCATAATAGTGGAGAAGCGTTGCTAGCATGGTTATTCTGGAGTAGAAAACCTAGGATGGCTAGAAAAATTCATGAAGAACATAACATGGAGGATCTAGAAGCCAGGTTTGCTCAGCTGGATTAAAGAATTTATACATTGAAAAAATCGGTAACACAATTGTTGGTGAAGAAAGATAGGGAAGCAAACTCAGTAGATACTGAGTGTGAAGAAGACAAAGTAGACTGAGAAGATTCCATGTGCAATGATTCAAGTAAAAACCACTATTTTTCCTCATCTTCCAATATTCCTTTCAAAGTTGAAGTGAAACTTGAAATACCCATGTTTGAAGGACAAGTTAATGTCAAAGTATTGAATAGTTGGTTGAAACAAATGAAATTTTATTTTGTCCTTTATCAAATTCAAGAAACACAGTGGATTTCTTTTTCACACTTGAAGATGATTGGACATGCTTTTTTGTGGTGGGAGAGCTCATTGTATTCATTGAGGATAGGCAAGAAGACCATGATTACGAAATTTTAGGACTTCAAGGCATTGTTGAAGTCATTATTTTATCCCATAAGATACAAAGAGGAACAACTCATGAAGTGGCAATACCTTTGACAAGAACATGGACAAGGGGTGCAAGAATACACTTTTGAATTCAAGAGGATAGCCATTAGGTTGGGTATCTCTTGGGAGGAGCCAGGGGCGGTGGTGAAGTACCTTGGAGGAATTTTCAGCCATATCTGAAGGCAATTGTAGCTTCTTAGTGGGAAACGTATAGACTAGGTGAGAAAGAAGGATCTCTCTATTGATTTGGACTCCAAGAAGGGGAAACAACATATGGGTCAATAAGAAACCAATAAGAGAAGAGACAAGAATATGGTAGCCACAACCGGAAAAAGAAGGGATCCTAATAAACATTGCAAACAATATAATGTGAATGAGAACACGTAAGAGAAGTGTTAGAAGCTCCATCCATAATTGCAACAAAGGTGGATAAAGTCCAAGGGGAGAGAAAAGGAAGCTAACGAGACAAAAGAAGAAGTGGTCGAAATCACCTTTGATTTAGATGAAGCCATAGTTTGCATCACATTGCAGTAGCCAAAGACAGTTGGAGATAAACATGCACTATTCCAAATTGAAGTTCAAGTGAAGAACCAAAAGGTAAATGCTCTTCTTGAGAATGGTTCTCAATGTAATCTGATTTCTAAAATATTAGTTGATCTTGGTCTAGAAACTTATGATCCAGTTCATATAAGTTCACTAGCATGGTTGCAAGGGAAATTTGTTATGAGAATCACTTGGAGATGTAAAATCAAGTTTTCCATTAATGCTATCTATGTTGATGAAGTATAATGTGAAGTTGCACCATTATATGTATGTGGAGTGATGATTGGTAGCCCATACATGAGGGATATGTTTGCTACCTTCTATAAGAGAGAAACCAAATATTTCTTAGTCAAGGGTGGCAAGGCATACTTCCTCAAAGCACATAAAGAGAGAGAGAAAATAACCCCTATAGCAGTGAAATATGGGTAAACAAGAAAGAAACAAGAAAACTTCATAAGTAATGGAATGATGGATACATGGGGAAGTAAATAGAGGCCATGTGCTTCTATCTCCTCAATGGTCCAACTTTTGGGGACCAAAATCCTACAATTGGGGAGGCATGATCTAAATTGGATCCTCGCCGAAATATTTTGTAAACTTTGTAATAAGTATTTAGTTGTTTTATTTTTGGCAAAGTTGAGAAAATGTCCAAAATTTACTTGGAAGTTGAAACAAAGCATTGAGATGGTTGGCCTTCTGAGGATATGCAAATAGAACTTGGGAATCTTGAAGGTAAATTGTAGTAGAGATGAGATCTTGAAGAGTGCAACCTATTTGAATATCGAAGGATGAATGAGTCAAGGAGGCTACCCACAATGAATGAATGTGTCTCTGAGCCATGGCCATCTATAATTTTGTTTTGCTATTAAGTAACAATGCATGATATTTCTGAACATGCATAACTCACTCGTTGTAATAAATTTTCAAAGCATAGTAACTTCCCACTGAATCTATTTTTCTTGGTTGGGTCTCTAGGATAAAAAAAGATCTATTGATGGTGCATTTAATCATTGCTATGTATACGATGTGTTTAATTTGCTTGAATGTAATGTTCTGGTTAGTAGATGCAAACTTCACTAGTTGATTCCCACTCGCCATAGCACTGAAATCATTTCATTGGTCCCATTACTATTTTGGGGCACTAATAATTACTTACATAATTAAATTGCTCGAGAGTGCTTAAGCAACTTAGGGCTGGAATTGAATTAGTGATTCAATGATTCTTTTTTCTGTGTGATTTAGCTAGCCATTATCTACATCCACATGCACATTATACATTGTAGATATATTGTTAGAGGTATTTCCATTGATTGTATGTAGGCTCCTTTATTGCATTTGAGCGTGAAAATAAATAAAAATTAAGAGGGCATAGAGAGTCTAGTTTGATGGGGCTCATCATCGCTTTCACATTGCACCATATTTATCAAATTGGTATGTCTTGTAATTTTTTTAACTCACCATTGGCCTATTTATGTTGCTCGATATATGGATTCGACTCTGCTCGGCCTAGATGCATGATTTTAAATGCATGAGCAATGAATTCTCTACTAGAACGTGGTATTGGCACTACAATATATTTCCTAGATTCAATTGAAACATTGCCTAGCATTTATTGATTCTCTTTAAATCAAATCATTGTCTAAACCTCACCCTACAACTATCTTTGATTCTTGTAAGGTTAGCTTTACTATGTTTTCATTTCAGGTGGTGAACTGTGCATAAAGAAGCTAGATGTTTCAACCCGTTTGTGATTGCAATTGCATGAGTGTTGTGTAATCATATTTAAAAAGAAACACACTCGTATTTGGTCAATCACCAAGCCTTGAAGAAAACAATACAAGGATACATCTTGATTAAAGAACATGAAATGAAGAAGTCTAAACTCAGTTGAGAGTAATTGCATAGATATAACAATTTAAATTATGCGGTAAGCATTCATGTTGGTGAATTGTGTGGAATCTCAATCCCTCAATTATGGATTAGTTACTAACTTTGTCATTGACAATTTAAATCATAAGTTTATCATTGACAATTTAAAGCATAACTTTATCATTAGGGAATAAGACGTTTATTTAAGTAACATTGATATTGAAATGTTTTCACTTCTGGTAAAAATATAAATCACCATGGGCCCTCTCTATGGATACATAAAAGTATGGGTGAGCCAAGCCTCGGAGGCAATCTCCAAGATATGTTGAATATGAAGTGGTTGAGACAGTGAGGTCAAATGAAGCACATGTACAAGAATGGGAAGGAATTATTTAGGAAATATTCTTCAACAAGAGAAGGATTTAGATGGCAGTGACTTGCCTCCTTTCAATTTTCTATGTAATAACCATCAGACTTCCCCTCCTTTTATTTATTTTGGTTGGATCTTTACCATTTAGGATGCATATGTGTTTATAAATTAAATATTTGGGAATGACCAATTATTCTCCTTTTCTGCCCCCAGGATTTCCCTAATATTCTAGGTCCGCAAGATTCCCATCCCATCTCATGAGAGAAAAATATTTGAATATTCATTTAAGTATCAGTCAAAGAAATTTTGTTGAGGCATTTGATCCCTATTGTTATTGACATCATTGAATGATTCATATTGGGAACACACTATTTCATTTTTCTCCACAAAGAACCATTCAAGTTTCATTTAATTTTTATAATTCTATCTTGGTTGTTTACAATTGGAATTTTGAGCAGATGATTCTTTTCAAACTCATTTATTGATAATGCAATAATATTTTGAAGTTCTTTAGATGATGTCAAATCCCACTAGCGCGATTGGTTTCGATGGGCTTGATTCTATAAGTCGACCCAGGTCTGAAACTCGGCTAGTTGGGCGGAGACACCTACAAATACATCCATGCTAAGGGTTGGTGTGGCCCATCCCAGGTGCAATACCGAGGTTATTTTGAAAGCTTAGAGACCCCTGGGTCATGGTTTCTTAGGCTATAGGCTAGTCTCACAAGTCATAGACAAACTAACAAACACTTTTTTTTTTCTTTGGATGACCTATGTCATCTTTTCCATTTGCTTTCCTCTTGCAAAGTCATGGTCATTTCCCATTGTTTATATTGCGTGAAAGGAGGGAAAACATCCATGTCTGATCAAATCTACTTATCATATAATCGTGCTACTATTCTTTAATTTCTATCAATGATTGGAATTGCTTGGTCCTCTCTGACGCAAGCATTGTGCTTCATGAGTATATGATTTTCTTAAGAATCTTATATTTTTTAAAAAATCAAAGACCACACAAAGTTTCTTTGCATAGCATTCACATGTCATATCCACAAAATTCAACAAAGAAAATATGTATTTTATCAAAGAGGAGTAACACCTCTATAAAAATGAAAAATATCATTCTTAATTTCTCAGAAAACCCCTCAATGTTGATCCTTTTACTTAATTGAAGACCAACATACACTTTTAATATATATTGTATGCTTAAATGTTTTAGCTTAAACTAACCTAATTTTGAATTTAATTTTAACTCGTATTAAATATTATAATGACTAATATAAGATTCATCTTTTTAAAAATTAAAATAATATATATTTTATTTTATTAATATTGAAAAACATTTTTTTATGTTTTTTTTTATATATTATATAATTATACATCATTTTTTTAATAATATTTTGAAAATTGTTATTATTTTTTCCCTCACATAACATTAACATTAACATTAACATTAACATTAACATTAACATTAACATTAACATTAACATTAACATTAACATTAACATTAACATTAACATGGAATAATATTTTGAAATTTTTTGAAAGTAATAATATTGGTATATTTTGTTTTTTTATTTCCAAAAATAAATCATATTACAAATTTGATATATCCATCTAAATCATTCTTATACAATAAATCTGAAATCCATTTATAATAAATAATACCATTCCAAAGTCGACTTGAAATCAATGTGGGAATAAATTACCTAAACATGAAATCAATGTGGGAATAAATTCCCTAAACAAAAAAGTGTCCTTCCAATAGTCCACTTGGAGTCACCGTGAGGATAAATTCCCTAGACAAAAGTAGTTTCATTCCATCTTCCACTTTGAATTATGAAAAGGTTGTCTCCATGTTCACATGTCGAAAGTTGTCTTCATATTCACATGTCTATTCATAGGTTTAACGATGTGTTTAATTGTATATATTTTATCATTTTATTTTAAAAAGTTTCATTTTATTATTAAATTAATAAATAATAATAATATGTATGTAACTTTTTATATACATTTATTAAAACCAAAATTGGTTTATCGAATTTTAAGAAAGAGTAATTGTAGAGATACAACAATTTAAATTTTATACTAAGCATTTGTGTTGATGAATTGTGTGGATTCTCAACCCTCAATTACGAATCATATGGAATTAGAGAAAGTTATGAAGACTTGAAGAAGACCTGCATAGTAAACACTGGTAGCAAGTATCATGATAGTGGAGAAGTATTGTTGCCAGGACTATTGTGGAGAAAAAAACCTAGGATGGCTAGAAAACTTCATGAAGAACATGACATGGAGGATCAAGAAGCCATGTTTGTTCAACTAGAGCAAAGTATTTCTACATTGACAAAATTGGTAACACGATTGTTGGTGAAGAAAGATAGGGAAGAAAACTCAACAGAGACTGAGCATGAACAATACAAGGCAGACTAAGAAGATTCCACGTGCAATGATTCAGGTAAAAACCACTTATTTTCCTCATATTACAATATTCCTTTCAAAGTTGAAGTGAAACTTGAAATACCCATGTTTGATGGACAAGTTAATGCTGAAGTCTTGAATAGCTGGTTGAAATGAATGAGATTTTATTTTGGCATTTATCAAATTCAAGAAACACAAAAAATTTCTTTTGCACGTTTGAAGATGATTGGATATGATCTGTTTTGTTGGGAGAGCTTTGTGGATGCATTGAGGATAGGAAAGAAGCCCATGATTACTAAATTGTAGGACTTCAAGGCATTGTTGAAGTCACAATTTTATCCCATAGGCTACGAAGAGGAGAACCTTATGAAGTCGCAATACCTTTGGTAAGAACATGGACAAGGGGTGCAAGAATACACCTTTGAATTGAAGAGTCAAGCCATTAGGTTGGGTATCTTTTTGGAAGAGCTGAGAGTGGTGGTGAAGTACCTTGGAGGAATTGTCAACCATATCTTAAGGTAGTTGCAACTTGTTAGTGTGAAAAGTATAGTTGAGGTGAACAAGAAGGCTCTCTATATTGAGTTGGACTCCAAGAAGAGGCAACAACAAATGGGCCCAGAAGAAACCAACAAGAGAAGAGACAAGAAGATGGTAGCCACAACCAAAAAAAGAAGGGATCCTAATAAGAATTGCAAACATTGTGATGTGAATGGAAAGAAGGAAGAGAAGTGTTGGAAACTTGATCCAAAATTGCATCCAAAGTGGCTAAAGTCCAAGGTGAGAGAAAAGGAAGCTACTGAGACAAAAGAATAAGTGGTATTAAGCACCTATGATCTAGATGAAGCCATAGTTTGCACTGCATTGCAGCCGCCAAAGGAAGTTGGAGATAAACATGAGATATTCCAAAATGAAGTTCAAGTGAATATCTAGATGGTAAATTCTCAGTTTGACAATGGTTCTCAATGTAATTTGCTTTCTGAAACATTAGTTGATCTTCGTATAGAAACTTATGATCTAGTGCATCTAAGTTCACTAGCATGGTTGCAAGGGAAATCTATTATGAGAATCATTCAAAGATGTAAAATCAAGTTTTCCATTATTTCTACCTATGTTGATGAAGTAGGGTGTGAAGTTGCACCATTATATGTCTATGGAGTGATATTTGGTAGTAGACCATACCCATGGGATAGGGATGCTACCTTCTATAGAAGAGAAAACAAACATTTCTTGGTCAACGATGGCAAGGAATACTTCCTCAAAGCACATAAAGGGAGAGAGAAAATAACCCCTCTAGTAGTGAAATAGGAGTAGACAAGAAAGAAACAAACAACCTTCATCAATAATGGAATGGTGGATATGGAGAAGTAACTAGAGGTCATGTGCTTCCATCTCCTTAACGGTCTAGCTTTTGGGGACCGAAATCCTGCAAATGGGGAGGCATGATTTGAATTGGATCCTCGCCAAAATATTTTTTAAACTTTGTAATAAGCATTTAGTTGTTTTATTTTTGGCAAAGTTGAAAAAATGTTCAAAATTTACTTGAAAGTTGAAACAAAGCATTGCGATGGTTGGACTACCAAGGTCGCCCATTAAAAATGAAGGTCATGGTGAAGAAGGAAATCAATGGGGAGATGAAAATAGAACTTGGGAAGCTTGAAGGGAAATTTTGGTAGAAATGAGATCTTCAAGAGGGCAACCTACTTGAGGATCAGAGGATGAAGGAGTCAAGGAGGATGTCCACGATGAGTGAAGGTGTCTCTCAACCATGACCATATGTAAAAACAAATTGCTAGTGAGTAAAAATGCATGCTATTTTTGAACATGCATAACTCTCTCTTTGTAATAAATTTCCAAAGGACAATAAATCCCCACTGGATCTATTTTTCTTGGTTGGGTTTCTGGGGTCCCGTTATTGTTTTTGGGCACTAATAATTATTTATAGAATTAAATCGCTCAAGAGTGCTTAGGCAACTTGGACTAAAATTGAATTAGTGATTCAATGATCCTTTTGTTTTGTGTGAGTTAGCTGGCCATTTATATCTACATCCACATGCACATTATCCATAATAGATAAATTGTTAGAGGTATTTCCAATGATTGAATGTAGGATCCTCTGTTGCATTTGAATGTGAAAATAAACAAAAGTTAAGGGGGCACACAAAGTTTGCTTTGATTGGGCTCATCATCACTTTCACATTTGCACCATCTTTATCAAGTTGGTATGTAATTTTCTTGGAATTTTTTTAAACTCACCATTGGCCTATTTATGTTGCTATATATATGGATTCGACTATGCTCGACATGGATGCCTGATTTTAAATGCACGAGCAATGAATTCTTTGCTAGACCGTGGTATTGAAACTATAATATATTTCATGGCTTCAATTGAAACGTTGCCTATCATTTCCTGATATATTATCTTTAAATCAAATCATGATCTAAACCTCCCCCTACAGTGCTCTTTGATTCTTCTAAGGCAAGCTTTATTAAGTTTTCATTTCAGGTGTTGAACTATGCATAAAGAATGATCTCTGAGCTTGTTTGTGATTGAAATTGCATGAGTGTTGGAAGAAGATTAAAAAAAAAATGCACACTCATAATTGGCCAATCACCAAGCCTTGAAGAAAACAATACAAGGCTAGATATTGATTAAAGAACATGAAATGAAGAATTCCGAACTTAGTTGAGAGTAATTTCATAGATATAACAATTTAAATTATGTGGTAAGCATCTGTTTTGGTGAATTGTGTGGACTTTGAGTGTTAGGATCTGATCATAACCCCTCTCCTTTGGGTCATTAGTTAGCATGACATGTTTTCTATGTAATAAAGGCCGACATTAGTTAATAGGGCCTAATAAATAAATGAGAATAAGTCAATGTAAGAACACCTTATAGAAGCTTCCGCTTCTAGAAATATATTCCTCTAGAAGTTTCCTTAGAAGGTAGAATTAATATAAAAGAGTGTAGGAGGCATGGGTGAAGTTTGTCTTGGATATTATTGTAATAGAGCTCTGCTATGCTAGAGGTTGACCCCTCGAAGAAGTAAGTGAACATTGCTATCATTAATAAAGGTACTCTTTTTGGTGTTATTCTGCTACTATTCTGATATTGTTTTGGATATATCATTGTTGTTCCACTATTGCTTGCTCAATATTTTTGTTCTACATATTATATTATATCTGGAATATTGCAAGCGGTATCAAAGCTCTTTCTAGGCCATGACTTGTGGGGTAATTTTTTTTTTCTAGGGTAGAGATGTATTCTGGCATCTTTAAGCTATAGAGATTTTTTGTTACACACATAAACCCATGGTTGGGGAGTCATACACATAGGAAATACAAGTGGTTTTTAAGTGCACATCTGTTGGCTACCCTTGTAACCCCTATTGGTACCCCTTCGAGTGGCAGCACATCAAATAGCACCTATATATGGATCGGCCTAAGCATCTTGAATCCCTCCATAGATAAATCGATCGATCATTTGACTTTTATAGTGTCACTGAGAACAACACTTGGGAAGATACTCTCTTGTACCTGGGTAGTCAGGTAGTACAACTAAGGGTGCAGTCTAGCCTCCTTAGTTGGTCCCCTGAGATATTGGGTCGAGTAATACTATTAGACCTCGCATGTATATCAGAGAGCTATAACACAATGAAAACCCTTGTTTGTAGAACCCTTGAATCCCCTACCCCTTGGTATGGAAAAATCAATAGAACTGACTAGATCTATTGTTGTGCAACTGTGTCTACTGCATTTTGGTTGTGAATTTCCTACACATTTCTTCCTATTAAGAATTTGGCCATTGCGACACTGAAATATTATTTATCTCGGAGTATAACTTCGTAGGAGTTAAAAAAAAAGTATGGGGATTTTCAACACCCTTATTTGTAACCTATCCCATTGCATTCCTCTCTTCATTCTAATCGTAGTCGTACCCTTCACTTTTAAGCCTTTTTTTTGAGGTCCCACCCCTTTCCAAGACACCCTTATTTGACACCTATCTCATTGGATTCCTCTTTTTGCGCTGATCACCCTAGTACCTATAAAATTTTGTGACCCAAATTTCCCTCCGGACACCTCACTGGCTACCCAATCCTCCACCATGCCTACTACCCACTCCAAGTGGCACAATGACCTGGATTCTAGGACAACAACCCTAGAGGAAGACCTTAAATCCATCAAGGTATCCCAACAATCAATCTCCCAACAACTAGAAGAGGTGTTGAAAAACCTCAAGGGTAAGCATGTTGAGTACATTCCAGCTGACCCACAGTCATCCCAGCATGACCATACTCAGTCGTCCCACTCCCCCTGGAGGTCTACACACTCTTGAAATAAGGTGCCCAAAATTGACATGCATAAATTTGGTGGTTCTAACCCAGTTGGGTGGGTGTCTCAAATGGAACAATACTTTTTCATCCATGATATTCAGGATGATAAGACCAAACTCCATATTGGGGTTCTATACCTAGATCAAGAACGGTGGAAATAATGGTAGTGGCATATGAATTTTTATCCTAGATTCCCCACTTGGAGCATGTTCACTAAAGTAGTTTGTGCCTGTTTTGATCATGAATATTATTTTTGGGGAAAGCTCACAAAGCTATGCCAAATTGGATCAGTATCATACTTCATCATAACATTTGAACAGTTGGTTATCGGAACTGAGGGCTTATATGATGAATTTTATCTTGAATGTTTTATCAGTGGCTTAAAGGGCGCCATCAAGGCTCATGTGAGTATGTATCATCCTACTACATGGTTGTAAGAATTTCAATTAGCCAGGGAAGTAGAGACCATCCTTTAGGAACCATCCCTAAAAGATCCATTTTCCAATCGTCCTTGCCCAGGGGCCACCCTGGCTCCAACACAAGCCTTGAAGGTCCAAAAGGTCTCTCCAACCGAAATGGTAGAATGACACAAGCAAGGAATTTTATACTATTGTTATGAAAAGTATGCAATAGGGAATAAATGTAGAGAACACAAATTATTCCAGATTGATGCCTCAACTTCCTCTCCCTATGAAGACATCCCATCAGATGAAGCTCCGGACCCAGAGGAGGCTTCATTTAGTGATCATGTTGAATATCTAGTTGTCAATCCTACAACATCATTGGAACTGGTCATTTCACTTCATGCACTTTCAGTTATCTCGGATTCGTAGACATTGGAGATCAAGGGATACATAAAACATAGGCCGATTGTGGTATTGATTGATAGTGGTAGAACCCATAATTTTATTCATCATAGGCTTGATAATGAGCTCCATTGCTTTGTCTGCCCTGTTTCTAATTTCTAAATTCTCATTGCTAATCGGGGTACTAAGAAGTGTGGGGGCTGGTGTGAAAATGTCAAACTCCAAGTAGGTGATTATCATTTGAAAACCCACATTTTCTCTATTGCCATGGGTGGTTGTGATATTGTATTGGGGGTGGAATGGATTTGCACTTTGGGACCAATCACAATGGATTATCAAGAATTATATATGAGCTTTCACCACGAGGCTCACTCCTATACCTTTTGAGGTCTCCAAGCGGGCTCTCCTGAAATCATAAGCTCTCACAGGATGAAAAAATTGTTGAAGAAATGCTACCATGGTGTGATTTCTCAATTTAATGCCATCCAGTTTATTGAACAAGCCTCACAAGTAGTTCCTCCTAGCCTGCAAGTTATTTTGGAGAAGTACCCAAAGTTCTTTGAGGTACCCACTGCCTTACCTCCCTTATGAGGTGAGCATGATCATAACATCCCTCTCCTTCCTGGAAGTCAACCCCCAAATTTAAGACACTATAGATATCCATTTTCTCAAAAAAATGAAATAGAAAAGATGGTACAAGAATTACTCGAGGTGGGTGTAATTATCCATAGTACAAGGCCATATTATTCACTAGTAGTGATGGTCTTAAAGAAATAAATTACTTGGTGCATGTGTCCTAATTTTTGGGCCCTAAATAAACTAACCAACAATGATAAGTTTCCCATTCTGCTCATTGATGATCTCTTGGATGAAATCCAAGGGGCCTGTGTCTTCACCAAATTGGACCTTGGCTCTGGCTATCACCATATTTGAATGAAGGAGGAAAATATTCTGAACACTGCTTTCATAACTCATGAAGGGCATTATGAATCCTTGGTCATTCCTTTTGGCCTATGAAATGCTCCATCCACCTTCCAAAGTCTTATGAATAAATTGTTGAAACCTTACCTTCAACAATTTGTACTGGTTTTCTTTGATGACATCCTCATTTACAACCACACTAATGATAGCCACCTTCTTCATGTGGAAAAAGTTCTTCACTTGCTACAGGACAACCAATTGTTTGTAAAAAAAACCAAATGTTCCTTTGGAGCTAGTGAAGTGGAGTACTTGTGACTCATTTTGAGTTGTGACAGTGTAAAAGTGGACCCCAAAAAGATACAAGCTATGCAGGAGTGGATGCGACCCATGACCTTAAAGAGCCTATGGGGTTTTCTCGGTCTCATAGGCTATTACCCGAAATTTTTCTACCATTATGGAAAAATTGATAATCCCTTCACTGACCTTCTCAAGAAGAATGCATTCCATTGGACAACTGAGGAAGAGCAAGCCTTCATTGAGTTAAATCGAGCCATGTGTACTACTACTGTATTAGCAGTGCATGACTTCAAAAAAAAATTTGTGGTGGAATCATATGCTTCGGGAACTGGTATAGGCACAATCCTCATCCAAGAGGGTCAAGCTCTATCCTTCACTAGCCAAGCGTTGAGTGATCGTAACTTGGGTTGATCCACTTATGAAAAAGAAATGATGGCCATTCTGCATGTGGTGAACACATGGAGGCCCTAACTTTTGGGACGTCATTTTCAGAGAAAAACAGATCACCATAGTCTGAAGTATTTTTTGGACTAGAAGTTATCCTCCCCAGAACAAAACAAGTGGCTGACATGAGGATGATGAGGAGGATGGCGCCCTCTTTTCAATATCCTTACTATTTCTTGATTGGATTGAGGATGTATTCCAGGAGTGGATCACACACCCGACTATATCTAGGATAATTCAACGTCTTCAGGAGGACCCTAATCCTCCCACCAGATACACCTGGTAGGACAATACTCTCTGATATAAGGATCACCTGCTTATATCACCCTCTTCAACACTCAAACCACAACTCTTGATAGAGTTGCACTCATCAACCATTGCAGGTCACTCAGACTGCCAAAAGACATATGATTGTGCTTGTCATTCTTTTTTCTGGGAAGGCATGAAGAAGGATATACTTCAATTTGTCACTGAATGTGAGGTGTTACAATGTAATAAAGGTGAAATTTTCAAGCCTTCAAACATTCTACAACCCCTACCCATTCCATCTTCAATGTGGACATACATCTCCATGGATTTTATGGTGGGCCTTCCTAAAGCTGGGAACAAATAGGTCATCATGGTGGTGGTTGATCGCCTATCCAAGTATGCTCAATTTTGTGCTTTACCTCACCCTTTCATAGCGACACTCATTGCACAACTTTTCCTTGATCATATTTTCAAGTTACATGGCATGCCAACCTCTGTTGTATCTGATCGTGACCCCACTTTCACTAGAACCTTTTGGCAAGAGTTGTTTAAATTGTAGGGCACCCAACTAAACATGAGCACAACCTATCACCCCCAGTATGATGGCCAAACAAAAGTGGTCAACAAATTTTTGGAAACCTACTTACGGTGTTTTTCTTCAGACAAACAACACTAGTTGGTGCAATGGCTTCCCTCGATAGAATGGTGGTACAATACTTCCTATCACAGAACCACCAAAATGACCCCATATGAAGCAGTGTATGGCCAATGACCTCCAACAGTCACTACCTATCTTCCAAGAACATCCAAGGTTCAATATATTAATACCATGTTGGAAGGTCACACAACCACCATCATAGCTCTGAAGGATAACCTCTAAATGGCCCAAAATCGCATGAAGCAACAGGATGACCATCATCGTTTTGAAAGGGTTTTTCAGGAAGGGGATCAGGTGTTTCTCTTTCTCCAACCTTACAAGAAAAAATATCTCAAATCTCAAGGACATCATAAGTTGGCACCCAAGTTTTATGGGCCCTACCATATCATCAAGTGTATTGGCTCAGTAGCTTACAAATTGGCTCTTTCGACTACTTCCAAAATCCATCCAGTGTTTCATGTTTCCTCTCTAAATAAAGTGGTGGGACAGAATTTTCGAGTTCAAACCATCCTTCCAGAATTAGATGAAGAGGGCTCCCCATGGCTCCAACTCGAAGCAGTCCTCAACAACCAGGAACGTCGGCTATGTGGTCGAACCATTAAAGAAGTGTTGATCAAGTGGAAGGACACATCACCAGATGATGCGACCTGGGAACCAACAACCATACTTCAATAGTTTCCGCATCTGTAGCCTTGAGGACAAGCCGATTTTGAAGGGCGAGGGCATGTTAGGATCTGATCCTAACCCCTCTCCATGGGTCATTAGTTAGCAGGACATGTTTTCTATGTAATAAAGGTCGACATTAGTTAATAAGGCCTAATAAATAAATGAGAATAAGCCAATGTAAAAAGACCTAATAGAAGCTTCCGCTTCTAGAGAGATCTTCCTCTAGAAGTTTCCTTAGAAGGTAGAATTAGTATAAATAAGTGTAGGAGGCATGGGTAAAGTTTGTCTTGGATATTATTGTAATAGAGTTCTGCTCTACTGGAGGTTTCCCCCTCGAAGAGGCAAGGGAAAATTGCTATCATTAATAAATGTGCTCTTTCTAGTGTCATTATGATACTATTCTAATATTATCCTGGATATATCATTGTTGTTCCGCTATTTCTTGCTCAATATTTTTGTTCTGCATATTATATTATATTTGGAATATTTCACTAAGCCTATCAGTTATGGATTAGACACTAATTTTTTCATTGACAATTTAAAGCATAACTTTATCATTAGGGAATAACAAGTTGATTTAAATAACAATGAGAATGAAATGTTTTCACTTATGGCAAAAAGATAAATCACCATGGGCCATCTCCGTGACTACATAAAAGTATGGGTGAACCGAGACTTGGAGACAATCTCTAAGACATCTTAAATATGAAGTGGTTGAGACAGTTAGCTCAAATGAAGGACATGTACATGAATGTGAAGGAATTATTTAAGCAACATTCTTCAACAAGAGAAGGATTCAAATGGCAGTGACTTGCCTCCTTTCAATTTTCTATGTGATAACCATCAAACTTCCCCTCCTTTTGTTTCCTTTGGTTGGGTCTTTACCATTTGGGTTGCATATGTGTTTATACAATAAATATTAGGAATTGACCAATTCTTCTCCCTTTCCCCCTCTAGGATTTCCCTAGTATTCTAGGTCCATGAGAGTCCTATCCAATTTCATGAGAGAAAAATCTTTGAATATTTGTTTAAGTATTAATAATAGGAATTTTGTTGAGGCCTTTGAGCCCTATTGTTATTGACATCGTTGGATGGTTCATATTGGGAACTCGCTATTTAATTTTTCTCCACAAAGAACCATTCAAGTTTCATTTAATTTTTATAATTTTATGTTGATTGTTGACAAGTGGAATTTTGAGCCAATGATTATTTTCAAACTCATTTAATTGACAAGGAAATAGTATTTTAAAGTTCTCTAGATGACGTCAAATCCTGCTAGCACAATTAGTTTAAGTGGGCCTTGTTTTGTAAGGCACCTCAGGTTCGAAACTTGGATAGTCGGGAGGAGACACCTAAAAATCCATCCATGCTAATGGTTAATGTGGCCCAGGTCAGGTGCGATCCCTGGGTGATATTGATGGTTTAGATATCCCTAGGTTGTGGTTTCTTAGACTACAAGCTAGTCTCACAAGTCACGAAAAAACTATCAAACAAAAAAAAGTTCTCTAGATTACCTATGCCATCTTTTCAGTTTACTTTCCTCTTACAAAGTCATGGTTATTTTTCATTGTTTATATTGCATGAAACGAGGGAAAATATTCATGTCTTGATCAAATCTACTTATCATAGAATCTTACTACTATTCTTTAATTTCTAGCAATGATTAGAACTATTTGGTCTTCTCTTAAATTTATGCTTAAGAATATTTGATTTTCTTAAAAATCTTATTTTAAAAATAAAAAAAACAAAGATTACATTGAGTTTCATTGCATAGCACTCGCCTATAATATCCATAAAATTTAACAAAGTAAAAATATATTTTATTAAAGAGGAGTGCCACCTCTATAAAATGAAAAAGAGTATTCTTGATTTCTTCCAATACCACCCCCTCAATGTTGATCATTTTCCTCACTAAAAAACTAACATAACCTTTAACCATTTAATATTCTTTTAATATTCTTTTAATATTAATATATATATTACATGCTCAAATGTTTTGACTCAAACCAACCTTATTTTGAATTTAATTTTAACTTATATATATATATTTTTTTTTAAATAAAAAAGGTAGACCCTGCTATATTATAGAGGCAAAAAGCTTTTGCAAAATGTACAGAGAAGTATGCCTGGAGTTACCAAAAATGTTGTCGATAATCGGAAACCAGCATAGGTAAAACAGAGTAGCATGATAAGATGTAAAACCAAGTAGCAAAATAGAACTTAAACATTGTAGCATCTGTCCTGCCCGAAGGAAACCAGGACAGATGCCTACAGTCCAAATATACATAAAATAGTAACAAAGTAGACTAGGAACCAAGAGCATAAAAACCTATGTGCCAGGTGGCCTTTCGTCCTCGTCCTTCTGCCACATGAACCCAGCCGGGATGGAAAAAGATTGTGCGTAGAGGGGGCATTTCCGCTTAGCTGGCACGTTGGAGAAAGCGTCAAGGAGCATGTCCATACTATGTCCCATGGTGCATACCCGAAACTCCAAATCAGACAAGTGGCCACGAAGGTCAAACATAAGATCCAGGTGCTCATTCCGGAGAAGAGACCCATGCAAGCTGCCACTCGGATCCACCGTGCTCGTCGCCGCGTCCACACCAACTTCGCACTCTCGTTGCTCCCCAAACACCTTTACGCCCACCACTCCAGCTTCCTTCGCCTGAGAATCATGGCTGCTAACATTGTCATCACCAGGCCATGGAACTTCTTCCACTATACAGTCGGGGATGTAGTCGTCCTGAACTGAAGTGGGGGTGCACTTCTCCTGAAGAGTCGCCTCAGTCCTTTCCACGAGTGTCAAGTCCTCCATGGTTGAGTCTTCCACCACAACGCAGGGTGGAAAAACCTCCTCCAAACCAACATCCTACTCGTCTCGGCTGCAACCGGCACGTGGTTCGGCTATGGTGGCGAGGAGCGCCCGCTTCTCTTCCTTTGCTTTTTTCCTGATGATGGAGGTCGCCAAAGCCAAGGCCCGCTCCAACTGCTCTCTCCAACGCCTTTGAGCTTTGCGAGCATCCCAGGCCGTGCCACGACGCGGTCTGCCTCTTTTCCTAGCCATGGGGAGCGAGTGGAGCGAGTACAGTAAAAGACAGGTGAGCCAAGACACAATTGAATTGATTTGCAGGGCGCAGGCAGGCTTAACCTGATTTGAATCAAACGTAAAAGGACCCACCGAAAATGCTGAGAGTCTGAGCACGAAAGGAGCTGGGCTGCACCATAGCAATCCAACAAGAATTGGAGTCGAGGCAGGTGCATCCCTGCTCTGTCCTGTTGTGAAAGAATTCATATAACCAGAAGCCAAAACCATTTGCCAACACTTAACCTCTCCCGTCCCGAGTGCGCTGTAAATGAACGCGCGAGGGGGGCGTACCATCAACTTAAGTCTGCTGCAGAGGTCGTCCCCCATCGTTAATGTTGGCTTGTGGATGGAGGCCCTCAGCATTTAAGCCTAGGCCGAGTGCGCCTCCAGCTGTCTCCACATGGCCACGTGGCACCCCATCCAAGGTAATTTTAACTCATATTAAACCAAACTAATTTTGAATTTAATTTTAACTCATATTAAAAATTATATTGACTACATATACAATTCACTTTTTTATTAAAATGATATATATTTTATTTTATTAATAATAAAAAACAATATTTTTATAGTTTTAATTATATAACTATACATCTTTATTCTTCTTTAAATAATATTTTGAAAACGATTATCATTTTTTTAACTTAACAAACCTAATGAAGTATATATATATATTGCCTAGAATTAATCCAACATACTTAAACATGCATGTAGCTTTAGGGTTATATGAATTTATTCTCCATGCATTACGTAGTACACTTTGTGCTTTCTTATTGAGAACATTTTATGCTTTCTTTGATGCATCCATTTATTTTATTTGGTTTTTATTCTTTCATGCCTAGGAATAAAAGGGGATTACAACTTTGAAGATGTTGATGGTGGCTTAAAATTATTGTAAGTGGACCAAATATTGATTGATTTATCTTGGAATGAATATTGAAAGATTGAAATTAAGGTTGTATACATGTCATTTCATTATATTATGTCATTTCATTATATTAT
>JZKD02S2197706.1:45091-78433 GCA_000966675.3 Picea glauca | reverse complement strand
TAATCATTGTTGTTAGTATTCATCATTTTACAAGTGAAATCTTATATTGATGATCAACTTATATATAACATGTAATAAGAAGCCTGGACACTTCAGTTTTTCATATCTAATTTATAGTATATATAATATATCAGTTTTTCATATCTAATTTATGGTATATATAATATATTATTTCTTATTTATAAATCACCACACTTTAAAATCTTTCATTCATTATAAAACTACAAGTGTCTTTTTTGTTTCCATTAAAAAGCATGTACAATTCTATATATGGTTGTTACTTGTCCTTATATCTAACTCCATCCCATAACTAAGATCTTGTTACCCCATTACAACTAAGATCTTGTTACCCCATTGCTCATGCAAATAGGAAGAAGTCCATGAATTCCAAAAGACATTCAGAAGAGCACTCTGCTCCAAATTCTTTCATAAACTCTATATTACACTCATATCATAAGTTTGCTTCAATGCTTTACCTTTTCTCAACTCTAAAGGTTCATTATATTATTTTTTCTCAACTCTGGATGTTGAAGAGATCATTTTTCTCATTATTAATTTAATCTTATAAATTTGTAATTATTTTCTCTTTATCTTTTACCATCTCTTCTCTATTTTCAATGTATATTTGAACATGCACTTTATTTTTTTTATATAATTTTTTTTAAACTTTCTTCTTATTATTATTTTTAATTTAATTATTCAAATTTAATAACTTATAAACATTAATTTCAATGCATTTGAACATTTTTTTTAATTTTTTCTATATAACTTTTTTTAAAATTTTATTATCTATTTTTTTTCTTAAATTTAATTATTCAAATTTAATAACTTATAACTATTAATATTAAATTAAATTATGATATATAATTTCCCATATATTTTAATTTTAAGTAAATAAGATGACCAACAATGTATGTGTGCTCATTTCAACATTAAACCAAAGTCATACAGAAAGTAAACTAATTTTGTAAATGGGTTACATAGGTGGTGATAGCCGTAATTTGCCATGTTTGCAATATCTTATTAAATTGAATAGGCCTTAGAGCCATGTCATTTTATTTATTGATTTATTAGACCGTTTTGACAATGCAAATTTTAGTCGTTGGGGGTGAGTTTTTCTATGATTCCCTTAACATGTAAAACAAAAATATCCCTTCTTTTCACTTAACAAAGTGTTTTATTGGGAAGGTTAAGCTTTATAATTCTCAATGTTAAGCTTTAATTTGAGCGGAAACGTTAAGTTTTAAGAGGTATTTATTAGATTACATTGAGAATTGTACACACTTTATGTATAAAGGTGTATCATTGAAAGGGGTAGAACTATTTGTATGAAGGTGTAATGCCTTGTTTTCTTTATTTTGTAAATATAATTAGAATTTGCCAAAAAACCGTGGAAGACTAAAGATGTGTGAATGTTGGATTTGATGAATCTTTTGTTATAAAAGGTAATATATGTATTTTTGTTATTAATTAAAATGGATAGTGTTGCAAAGTTATTGAAAGGGGGGTTTTCTAAGATAGATCATGATGTTATGAGAGATGGTGAGGGGAACCATAAATGTTTGAAATGACCTCACCAAGCCAATACCTTACTGGATTTAATAGCTTAGACCCAAAAAAATCATCTGACCCAAAAATGAATTGCCGGTCAGATTGGTAGTTGGAAAAGCCTCCTCAAGAGTTAATGAGGAGATGGGGCAGAGTACCCATCTGCAAGGCTTCCAGACCTGACCACGAGTTGGGGATTCAGACCCACTCAATCTTGTTAAGAAAGACAAGAATGAAATAATTTTGTGGGCAAAGGAGATCTGCGAGGAGGTAGAGTTGAGAGACCAATCTCCAAGAGTGAGAAGAGTGTTTGCAGCTCTCTAGTTCAAAGGGGAACTGAGAAGCAAACTTGTTCTGGGTGAAGGAAGATGTTGGTAGCATTTTCAATCCAAGATGATAAACGGGGCTGGTGAGTGATTGTGGTAGTACTCGTTGCATACCCCCTTGCTTGGTACAATGAAAATCAGTTGCCAAGTTCATGTGGGAGGAGGAGAGTAACCTCTGTCCTTGATTGTCGCTGAGTAAGAATAAAGAGTCTCTCTCAAAGCATCATGGTCTAGCTATGGGGTGACCAATGGTAAATCCGTTTAGGAGTGGCTATACTTATTATTGGGTGGAAACTGGCACCCATTTCAACAGTCGCTTCACGATTCTGGTTTCTAATAAGTATTTTCATACGCTGTGTAATGGAATTAAAATGACGATTGATTATAGATGTTTATGGATAAAACCTGTATTGAATGATTAAGGTAGAAATGTTTATTGCTTCTCTATGAACCCATGCTTTTGTATGGTCTTTTGTTTGCCTCAAATTAGCAACTAGAGATTTATGGGACGTGAGTCTGCAAGAAATTTGAGGTAGGCTTAATTGGACTGCTTATGTCCTGCCAACCTCTCGAGTTTACCTTCGCAGGAATACCAAGTTCAAACTTTGTGGAAGGAGGGCCCCTCCTTCATAACCTTCATCTGTGTGACCAAGGGCTCATGTCCATGGCCTTGACCAATTCATGGTTAAGAGCTAAGTGCGTAGCCCACGAGATTTATCCGAGGACCCATATGACCAAGGTTTGGGAACGTTGCGCTAGGCCCGAAAGGAGATAAGCCTTTCTAGCTTCAGAACTCTGGGAGTTCAAAGCTCGAAGGTGTTATGACCTTACCATTTACAAATCGACCGAAGGCAACTTGTTGTTACAGTTACCCATGAGGTTGACCGACGTCTAGCATTTTCCCTAACCATGGAAGATAGACTTTCCCCACCATTACACCCTGACCCATTTATCAATCATGAAGTAACATGAGCTGCAAATCCGAGGGTATTCGAGATTCCCCCTGACCATTGGATCTACGCCAAGGCAAGTCCGATGTTGACTACTTCACGATAATAGAGGTGTTATAACACCAAGTTCCCCGAATGTCAGAGTTATGAATTGATGCAAATTGTGATTCTGGGGAGTCTGTTAAGTACCCCTCTTAACCATTCGATCAACCAATGGAGGGACTCGCGTATGGTACTTCGGTGAATTCCTACTTCAAGAGAGCGGAGAGGACATAACGTCAAAACTCCCGAAGTCCAGAGCTGTGAAGTAACAAGAAACACATATCTAAGGACCCTTCAATATCTCCCATGACCGTAGATCTAGATCGTGGTCAACCCGACATTGACTACTCTAGGAGCTAGCAAGGAGGAAACCACACAACGAACCCCCCCTGAATGTCGAAGTTAAGAAGTAATAGAGGCCGTAGATCAATGGATCTACATGGACACATCTTGACCGTAAGATCTAAGGGCGTTGGAAGGTCGTCAATCCATAGTGACGTGGCACACTAATGCCAACCAGGGTGATGTAGACCCACGATTGACGTGTCATGTGTCACCTTGATTAGTACGTTTCATAGACCCTATGTGCCCATTAAAATGTGACACGTGTCACCCATTGAAGGGGCCATATGGCATCTCTTACTTGTCAGGTGTCACCCCCCTAACATGTAATTCGTTGGGATTATAGGCGAGTGAAGTACTCGGGACCCACCTGTCCTTACCTCTACATTTAATACGCCACCACATGCAAGGGTGGACCCTTCGGGAGTCTGAGACTTCGGGAATATGAAGGTTTGAGGTGCAGTGTCATAGATAAGATGAAATATATCCA
Organism: Picea glauca; assembly: GCA_000966675.3. Classification (NCBI taxonomy): domain Eukaryota; kingdom Viridiplantae; phylum Streptophyta; class Pinopsida; order Pinales; family Pinaceae; genus Picea; species Picea glauca. The sequence continues at coordinate 74,735 of JZKD02S2197706.1, read as the reverse complement.
AGGGTAGAAATTTTTTTTTGCCTTGGAAAACGTGTCACATATTTAGGTGGTTTTTCGGCACATGGTTTTTTGTCGATGGTTTTCTATTTTCGGTTAAGGAATTAGGGTTGTTGACTAATTCAGGTCATTGGGTTAGGTTTTTGGATGCCGCTGGCTCATATATGTATATTGTATTGTAAACAATGTATCACAATGAATGAATATAGAATATGTTGGTTTTCCCGGTTTGGGTTTCCAGGGGGAAAATCTCTATGTAATGTTTGTATTTGCCATTGTATCTTTTTTGTTCTTTTACTGAAAATCTATTTGTAGTAAATATTGTACAACGTTAAGATCTACAGATTCTACTAATACAAGTATAAAATTTGATATTTTTTCTTAATAATGAGGCATATTAGAAAAACATAGTGGATTATTCTAAAGGGATTCAGAATGTAAGCTTATCACTTTTGATTAGGAGCTCTGACTTATATTCCTAGTAAGTAACAAGTGAACTCTAAGTACCAAGGGAGTTTTTTGTTTTTCTTCTTTTATCTATTCACTTGGTTGGTTTTTCTTCCTCTTGTGTGTGGGGGGGATTGTAGAGTGATGATCCCTTCTTCCTCAATGCTTTGGCATATGAGATTTTGAGAGTGATGGGTGTAACTAAAACTTTGAGGGATTTTCCTATTTGAAGGTGGCGTTTTAGAGATTTGGAGTATTTTTGTGCCAAGCACTAACAACCCTCCATTTTCTTGTAATTTACTTGAAAATACCCTCCAAGAAAATTAAGTCCCTTTGTTTTTACGGATTTGAAAATTTTTCAACTTGTACCTTCTCGATGGATTCTTTTTCCCACTCTAAACATGCCCTCTAAGCTCCACTTTTCAATCAAATTTGTATCTTTCAAATTTAAACACTTGAGAAAATTTTAAGTTAATTTTTTGGATTTCAAGCGAGTTAATGTAAACTCCTTCGATGTACATCGAAGGAGTTACCACAAACTCCTATGATGTACATCTTAGGAGTTCTCTTCAACATGCTGATAACCACCGACCCACTTCTTTCTTTTTCCTCTGAAAGGTCATGTCCATCACATGACTTTATATTAACCCCTCTGATTTGATCGGAGGAGTTTGTATGAACTCTTTCAATCAAACTGGAGGATTTTATTCCTTCTCCTCCAATAAATATCGACACCCTTCGTACCTAGTCCTCCGATATGCATCAAAGAATTTCCCATCAAGTCCCTCGATGCATTTCAGAGGACATTTCATTTACTCTGTTGGTTCAAGCCCACCCCACACTTTTTCATTTATTTCCTTCGACACTCAAAATTATAAAACCACGCTCATCCTCCCTTCTATGTGATTATCACCAAATGTCCAAGAGAGAAAAGGTGACGCCAAGTAGAGAAAATTTGATCATGAAAGATTCTGTTCTCTTAAACAATGAACACCTCCCACATGTTGATCAATCACCAGGTAAGACCTAACTCTCTCGTGCATCCTTTCTTTTGTTGGTAAATAGTTCTAGGGTTAGGTATTTATTATTTTAGCTTTACTTTTACCCTTTGGACCTGGACCACCCAAGATATTCTCTATGAATGTTTTCCACCTCTATTCATGACATAGATCCCCCCTGTCTCATCCTCAACTATTCAACCAATCCCCTTTTCACCTCATTTCCCACACTTAAATATTTTCGCTCAGATTGTTCACCCCCCCCTGAGGGTCATAGCCATAGGATTATATTTTCAAATATTTGAGTGTCACACACGTTATCGATGATCCTATTTTTCTTTAGAGTTGATAGTATCCAAAGATGAACCCTTCCAATGTCGTAAACCCAAGAAGCACTAATGGAATATTTTTTAATCAAGATCCTGGGCAGTTTCCAGATCTAATTTTTGTCGAAGGAATTTCCCAATCCTGACCTCTTGAATGAAGACCTTTCAAACAAGGAGAAATATTCCTCTAATGTTTTCCTATCATACATGCCATTAATTTACTACTATGTAGAAAAGGATCATCGTTCAACTGGGACGACATCCTATCAACAAAACTGATAGAGGCCATCATTGTAGTTGTAAAATCCCATCCTAGGACCTTCCCCAATTTCCATATGTATTCATACCTCATGGACATAATGTGTGTATCCCACCATTATCCAAATATGGGTTAGGCATAGCAACCAATAGACCCAACCATTCATATATACTTCCAAGTGCTCTGGGAGCACAAGTACATGATTGGATACAAAACAAATTGCGAGCACTTTCTAGCTTCATTGTATGAATTCATCTTCGGCACAACATCTCCATGTATGAAAAATAAAGTGATTTCCATCAGAAAAATAATTGGAAATTGGTACATGATGGAACAAGACACCTATATTAGTGTGTACAGAGTTATGAATGTCCCTCATTTACTGCCTCGATTTGTACCACAAAAATTAGTGCTTCAAGAGGTGGCATATTAGTCGTTAATCCACGGAGTTGGAGGAATACTCTACATAGATAAGAATGTGATATGACTACCACTCCCACGATACATTGACACTTATTCCTTTTCAACCACTAAACAAGCCCATGAGGAAGTAGATATTTTACTTTCATATCATTTTGGGGAGGAAAGGTTCATGAGATACAACCCCAAAAAGGTTGTAAAAGAACATTTCAACAAGATAGGTTTGCCCTTGGAGTACACAAAAAAATTGGGAAGAGGAGGAAGTACAAAACAACGATATAACTTATGATGAATTCCTCTTCAAAAGATGAGGCACAACCTTAGGGAATATTGCATATGAATAAAAGGCACGAGAAGAGGCTAGAAAGAAAGATGAAGAATAAGTAGAAATAACATCTTCCACTACTACATATACACAATCCAAATTTGTAGAGAAAGAGGAAACATTGGCAGATAGGAAAATAAGAGACAAGGATAAGGTTCACAATAAGAAGAATGAAACCTCAAAAAATAAAAGGAAGAATGAAGATGAAAAAGATAAATCTAAAGCCAATGCGACATCAATAACCACAACTGATGAAAAATAAAAATGCAACAATTGAAAAAGTTGCAATTGAAGAAGCAAAAAAAACATAAGTGACATAGAGGGAATCTAAGGAAGTTTTGGAAAAATCGACATAAGAAGAATAGAGGAAAAAGGATGAGGAAGCCAAAAATAGTTAGACAGTCCCAATGGACACTAACCTACCAGAGATATTCACAACAAGAACCAATGGTCAAACCCAAATTGGTGGGATGGATCTAGGATTCTAAGCCCTATTTAAAGCAGTAGAGGTCCCCAAATTGAATAAATTCACCTATGACAAGGCTTCAAGAAAAATCATTCAAAAACAGGTGAAGAAGGTGCCTACAATGGGAGGAGACTCGATCTCAGTTGTTACACAAGCACTTGTAACTATAGATGTTAGAGAAGACCCCATTTCCATAGCCTCCATCGAATTTTCCTTCATGACTGCCACATAATACAATGTCCAAAACGTGTGCCAACAAAATCTAGAGAAGGGAGAGAGGATTAGGGTACTTGAGGAAAAGATTCAATAGGTAAAGGTAGATGAATAAATCCTACAAAGATTCAAAGATAGCAACGGAAAAGGTCAAAACTCAACTTGAGGAAGCCATAATCGAAATTTACGCTTACCTGCACATGTTCCAAGACATAAATTCTATCATCATAGATCAACATAGCAAGATACACACTAAGCTCACACAATTCAACACTATCCAGGAGGGAATGAACAATATTAATACATGGATTGCAGAAAACCCAGATGTGTCAATCAATCTCTATAGTTTCCCATCCATGGAAAGGAAAACAAACATCTATGCACTACATCATTACCAACAAGCGATACAAAGGGCATACAAATAAACAACTAGCTCAATGGAAATTTTTTCATGTGTGCACAAGGAAGTTCAAGAATTGATCAATATATGTCGAATCCCCCAGCTAGAAGAGCTTGAAAAAAAACCTTGTAATGGACGCACTTATCGACAAGATACAAAACAACACAAGTCATAGATGGGAGGTCACTGATTCATCCACCACAGTAACAACGAACCAAATAGAACAACACCTCATTCAACCGAAAAAGGTCCATCCTATGGTTTAGTCATTCATGGATACATTATCAAAAGATATGAAGACCCTCGATGAAAGCATAACTATGCATATGACTACCATAGAAGATATTTCATTCCATAGAATCATATCTCTATACGATCAACTGGAAATCTGGACAATATATCTTTGAGAAAAGAGTTCATAAAAAGACAAAATAGCAAATTCAAAATTTCTATTACTTATACCCTATTTTGTCTTTTCTAAACTACTCTCGTTTTTTTCCTTACTTTGTACACATGTCATCAAGTAGAAGGAAGATGAAAAGTTTTGTAACAATTTCTTTAAGGGGATACAAAGAGTCACAAGGGAGTTAGGAAAAAATAGTATAAATATAAGAAGATACCTACTTTGAAAGGGATCTTCAAACTTTGTATACACTCTATAACTTCTTTTGGAGAAAATATTTGGTTAATGAATATTGAGAAGCCCTTAGGGCCAGTTTTATGAAAGGGAAAACAACTTGCATGTATTGTTTTTTTATGTGAACTATTTCAAGCCAAATGTATGCTATTCACATGGACTGTAAGAATGTGTTTTCCTATAGACTAATCTAACGCAATCTCTATATCTTTTGTAGTTTTGTTGCTACTCTTTATCTTTTCATGTCCTATGTATATGAGTTGTGTTGTATGTGAATAATGTAGTTTGGAATTTTATGGTTATATATTTTGGATGCATATGTTTCTAACTTTGCCTCTTCATGACGATTATCCGGGTGAAGTTTCCAACAAATTTTAGTTTCTATACAACTCATTTGGTTACGATAACTTGCTCCTAGCTAGGATAGGGTATGATATATTAGAATTAGATTAGATTTATTTTCATGCATATTCTTCATCTACATCTTTACATTGCATAATCATCCACCCTCACCCTCATAACCATAAATGACAACCAAACCAAATTCCAAATGGATCTCCTAAGCCAAAAAATGCACGGTCTAATTGGGACTTTGTATTGGGGAGTACCCTTTACTTTTTCTGGTCCATTTAGACCCGTCAATAGAATTGGCACTAGAAGGAGGGCCAAATTCTATGGTTTACATAAAGAAACCTTGTTCCATCTCTTTTCCCACATGACAATCCTGAACAGAAAGTTACCTTTGAAGATACAAATATCACATCTGAAAGTGCCACTGGAAGTCCTGAAACCCATACAAATACTTGGTTTCACATACCTAATGAAGAGTTCACCAAAATGTGTCGTATCATCCCCACTTACACTAAATTACTTGGTCAAATACTAAAAACTTCAGAGCTGCCAAGGAGGAAAGATACGTGTGTAAGATGACCAGATAATCATCCCAATATTCTTGTCGATTTTGTATAATATATCATTGAAACTATGTTCCAAGAAGTACTCGTACCTTTAAGCCAACTTCCTCCTACCCCTCCCGAATTTGAACGTAATGCTGACGGTGAAAACCTAGAAATTAATCTTGAACATATCATGGGTGAATGTCAAGAGAGTAGGGTAGTAATCCCACCATGGTTTTTAGAAGGAGCTCTTAATTAGAAGAAATCTTACATGAGATGCCTAGAAAACTTGAAAAGCTCCTTCCCAAATTTGAGCCTGATAGGTCTGGCTTGCCAAAAGATCACATAAAAAAAATTATTTTTACCCACCCTCCTTCTAAATGTTTAACACAAAGATGTGGTATATAATCTATTTCCTTACACCTTCTAGATAATATATTCTACATGGTATTTCAATTTCCCCCCTAGTTCCATAACCAGTTGGGAAGATTTTGAGAAGGATTTTATCGGAAAATTTGGTGAGTGTAAAACCACCACATTCTTGTATAAGGAGTTGGGAGCCATTAAAATGGACAAAAGAGAGAAAGTGAAGGACTTCAACCAATGATTCATTAAAATCCTCACTAATTTTACTATTGACACAACTCCATCCCAATCCTTAGCCATCAAATACTACACTTCGACTCTATTTCCTTATATAGGCATGTTTTTCAAGCGAGCTCGTAGAAACAATTTGGCTCTCAATTTCGATGAATTAGAGACAATTGAGAAAGAATTATCCTCTTATGACAATCACCCATACTCCGTAGAAACCAAGTCGGCTGGAAAGAAACCTCCATTGCTGACAAAACCTCATGAGAAGGAACCAAGGGATATCGAGAGCATCGTCATGTTAGTTAAGAAGTTGTCCAATGAAGTTTTCAATCTCAAGAAGAGCACTAGAGAAGGGAATTCAAGAAATATACCTTTTTGTCCATTCTTCAAGAGGAGTGAAAACTAGTACAAACCACCTGAAGCACCACAACTCACGTTGATTCTAGATACCTTCAAGAGTGACAACTTCTTCTCATATCATCAACAAAATCACTATGATAAAACCTGTCCACAATGGGTTAAATCCATGACCTATGTTATTAATCAACTACTAGATCAATAGAGTCTAAATGATGAACAACCCACTAAAAAATGAAGTGATGAAACAATTTAGGAGACCCCTCATGAGTCAATTATGTCCCTATGGGATTGGTGTATCAATTTAGATGAAAAACAAATTGAGGAAGTGTTGATCAGAGACACACTTGTTATAAAATATTCCCCTAGAAACTACAATCTACGTAGCAAAGGATTTTTCCCAAGTACTACCTCTTCTCCCCCAATGACCAACATCCCTCTCACGAAAATCATCCCCATTGTCGAAATATCGAAACCAAGCACCCAAACTCCAACCAATTATAGTGAGAAGTCTAACACAGTTGTTCCAGCGAATAACAACAAACCTAATACATCAAACCCAACAACAAACAATGCTAAACCAAACAATCCAATAGCAAAAAAAAAACTAAGGATCCACAAACAAGTACAACAAAAAAACAACCAAAAATGTGCACTTTAGAGTACAGTGTTATTGAGGACATGAAGAAGACTAAGGCCAACATTTCCATGTATTATATCTGCCCACTACCACAACATCGTGATCTCCTTATTGATATGTTCAACTCTCAGAAGAAAACCACGGTTGTGGTTGAAAAAAGTCCCAAGACTACGAAAACAAGAGAAATCTATAATGTTGAAATCAAAGATGTCATCAATGCAACAAGCATGGGCACTTATTCGAGGTTCCAGAGTCCTCCTTTTCTATTCACGTACGAAATATTTAATTTCAACGTACACAATTGTTTGGTAGATTCTGGTGCTTCTTCCAACATCATGCTCTATTCGATATGTCAAAGAATAAACATTGTCCCAAAACTAACTACTAAAAGAATCATACAATTAGATAGGTTTAATGTAAAATTCATAGGATAACTAAAAGATGTGTAGATTGTATTAGCCTCAGACCCAAGGGTTCATTAGGTGATTGACAATGTTGTTGTTGACATTCTTGATAGCTATGGTTTGTTGTTAAACAAGGATTGGTATCCCAAAATCCAAGGTTATTTTTATATGGATTGGTCACACCTATGGCTGCCATACAAAGGTAAACCTAATTAGATTCATGTAAATAGTGAAGCTCATATGAAACAAAAAGTAATTGAATTAGAAGGTAAAAATGAACCTATCAAATTTGCACACTCTGTTTTGGGAAATTATTTCTTGGAGACTGATCATGGTTGTTATAAAAGAAAGCCATCCCAAACGCACATAGACACCTATTCTGAGCTCCTTCCATGCGATCAAACTGATGATAATTCCTGTATGGTATTAAAATAATTAGGTTATTGTAGTATTAATCCACCCATATATAATGACGTTTGGACTATGTTTTTTGATGGCTCCAAATCCCAACATGGAGCCCGAGCATGATGTATCATCATCAATCCACACTTATGAAAAACACTCATATCCTGCCGATTGGAATTTGAATGCACCAATAACACCATATGATATGAAGCCTTGGTCCAAGGTTTGAAGAAATCCATTGACCTGAAGGTAAAATGATTATAGGTGTTCGATGATTCTGAAATAATGGTTTGATAGGTAAGAAATACTATTCACTTCCTGTCTTCGCATCTAAGAGGTTACCAACAATAGGTATGGGATTTACTTTATTCCTTCGAAGATTTTAATATTGAATCTATACCTCACTTCCAGAACACCATTGAAGACATTTTGGAAAATGTAGCTTCTAAATATACACCTCTTAACGATGGTTTCTCTGTTGAAATAATGTACATGCCTTCCATACTAGATAGCATCACAAACTAGAGGGTATTCAATAATGATACTCAAATCATCAACTTCATTACTAGATCACATGTCTCCCAAGAGTCTGTAATAGACGATGAAGCTCATGAAAAGGAGCTTCAGAGATATCAGAATGAAGTAAGCAAAATCAAGACAAATTCCATCCCAAAGAGTGTGTTGTTGCTTGAAAATCTATTTGAATTGCAGACCAAGTTTAGGAGGCCCACAAATCCAAAGCCCAACAATTCAACCATGATTCATTTTCTAGTCAACCTAGGGACCTCTGAAAAACCCAAGTATATCAACTTGGGAACCTATTGTTCAGAGGCAAAAAAGTATACGTTTATATAGTTGTTCAAGAAGTACCATGATGTATTTGCATGGACTTATGATGATATGTAGACTTATGACACCTAGATAATTTAGAGTGTGTTTCCAATTAAAGAAGGTGTCAAACCATTCCACTAAAAACTGAGGAATATACATCCAAATATCGAATTGCTCATTTATAAGGAATTGAAGAAACTATTAGACACCCAAATCATCTTCATGGTCCTCCATTCAACCTAAGTGTCAAATATGGTGCTCGTCATAAAGAAGTCGGGAAAAATTAGGATATGTATATATTTCCAAAACCNAAGGGGCCATATGGCATCTCTTACTTGTCAGGTGTCACCCCCCTAGCATGTAATTCGTTGGGATTATTGGCGAGTGAAGTACTCGGGACCCACCTGTCCTTACCTCTACATTTAATATGCCACCACATGCAAGGGTGGACCCTTCGGGAGTCCGAGACTTCAGGACTCTGAAGGTTTGAGGTGCAGTGTCATAGATAAGATGAAATATATCCAAGGGTAGAAATTTTTGTTTGCCTTGGAAAACATGTCACATATTTAGGTGGTTTTTCGGCACATGGTTTTTTGTCGATGGTTTTCTATTTTCAGTTAAGGAATTAGGGTTGTTGACTAATTCAGGTCATTGGGTTAGGTTTTTGGATGCCGTTGGCTCATATATGTATATTGTATTGTAAACAATGTATCACGATGAATGAATATAGAATATGTTGGTTTTCCCGGTTTGGGTTTCCAGGGGAAAAATCTCTATGTAATGTTTGTATTTGCCATTGTATCTTTTTTGTTCTTTTACTGAAAATCTGTTTGTAGTAAATATTGTAAAACGTTAAGATCTACAGATTCTACTAATACAAGTATAAAATTTGATAATTTTTCTTAATAATGAGGCATATTAGAAAAACATAGTGGATTATTCTAAAGGGATTCAGAATGTAAGCTTATCACTTTTGATTAGGAGCTCTGACTTATATTCCTAGTAAGTAACAAGTGAACTCTAAGTACCAAGGGAGTTTTTTGTTTTTCTTCTTTTATCTATTCACTTGGTTGGTTTTTCTTCCTCTTGTGTGTGGGGGGGATTGTAGAGTGATGATCCCTTCTTCCTCAATGCTTTGGCATATGAGATTTTGAGAGTGATGGGTGTAACTAAAACTTTGAGGGATTTTCCTATTTGAAGGTGGCGTTTTAGAGATTTGGAGTATTTTTGTGCCAAGCACTAACAACCCTCCATTTTCTTGTAATTTACTTGAAAATACCCTCCAAGAAAATTAAGTCCCTTTGTTTTTACGGATTTGAAAATTTTTCAACTTGTACCTTCTCGATGGATTCTTTTTCCCACTCTAAACATGCCCTCTAAGCTCCACTTTTCAATCAAATTTGTATCTTTCAAATTTAAACACTTGAGAAAATTTTAAGTTAATTTTTTGGATTTCAAGCGAGTTAATGTAAACTCCTTCGATGTACATCGAAGGAGTTACCACAAACTCCTATGATGTACATCTTAGGAGTTCTCTTCAACATGCTGATAACCACCGACCCACTTCTTTCTTTTTCCTCTGAAAGGTCATGTCCATCACATGACTTTATATTAACCCCTCTGATTTGATCGGAGGAGTTTGTATGAACTCTTTCAATCAAACTGGAGGATTTTATTCCTTCTCCTCCAATAAATATCGACACCCTTCGTACCTAGTCCTCCGATATGCATCAAAGAATTTCCCATCAAGTCCCTCGATGCATTTCAGAGGACATTTCATTTACTCTGTTGGTTCAAGCCCACCCCACACTTTTTCATTTATTTCCTTCGACACTCAAAATTATAAAACCACGCTCATCCTCCCTTCTATGTGATTATCACCAAATGTCCAAGAGAGAAAAGGTGACGCCAAGTAGAGAAAATTTGATCATGAAAGATTCTGTTCTCTTAAACAATGAACACCTCCCACATGTTGATCAATCACCAGGTAAGACCTAACTCTCTCGTGCATCCTTTCTTTTGTTGGTAAATAGTTCTAGGGTTAGGTATTTATTATTTTAGCTTTACTTTTACCCTTTGGACCTGGACCACCCAAGATATTCTCTATGAATGTTTTCCACCTCTATTCATGACATAGATCCCCCCTGTCTCATCCTCAACTATTCAACCAATCCCCTTTTCACCTCATTTCCCACACTTAAATATTTTCGCTCAGATTGTTCACCCCCCCCTGAGGGTCATAGCCATAGGATTATATTTTCAAATATTTGAGTGTCACACACGTTATCGATGATCCTATTTTTCTTTAGAGTTGATAGTATCCAAAGATGAACCCTTCCAATGTCGTAAACCCAAGAAGCACTAATGGAATATTTTTTAATCAAGATCCTGGGCAGTTTCCAGATCTAATTTTTGTCGAAGGAATTTCCCAATCCTGACCTCTTGAATGAAGACCTTTCAAACAAGGAGAAATATTCCTCTAATGTTTTCCTATCATACATGCCATTAATTTACTACTATGTAGAAAAGGATCATCGTTCAACTGGGACGACATCCTATCAACAAAACTGATAGAGGCCATCATTGTAGTTGTAAAATCCCATCCTAGGACCTTCCCCAATTTCCATATGTATTCATACCTCATGGACATAATGTGTGTATCCCACCATTATCCAAATATGGGTTAGGCATAGCAACCAATAGACCCAACCATTCATATATACTTCCAAGTGCTCTGGGAGCACAAGTACATGATTGGATACAAAACAAATTGCGAGCACTTTCTAGCTTCATTGTATGAATTCATCTTCGGCACAACATCTCCATGTATGAAAAATAAAGTGATTTCCATCAGAAAAATAATTGGAAATTGGTACATGATGGAACAAGACACCTATATTAGTGTGTACAGAGTTATGAATGTCCCTCATTTACTGCCTCGATTTGTACCACAAAAATTAGTGCTTCAAGAGGTGGCATATTAGTCGTTAATCCACGGAGTTGGAGGAATACTCTACATAGATAAGAATGTGATATGACTACCACTCCCACGATACATTGACACTTATTCCTTTTCAACCACTAAACAAGCCCATGAGGAAGTAGATATTTTACTTTCATATCATTTTGGGGAGGAAAGGTTCATGAGATACAACCCCAAAAAGGTTGTAAAAGAACATTTCAACAAGATAGGTTTGCCCTTGGAGTACACAAAAAAATTGGGAAGAGGAGGAAGTACAAAACAACGATATAACTTATGATGAATTCCTCTTCAAAAGATGAGGCACAACCTTAGGGAATATTGCATATGAATAAAAGGCACGAGAAGAGGCTAGAAAGAAAGATGAAGAATAAGTAGAAATAACATCTTCCACTACTACATATACACAATCCAAATTTGTAGAGAAAGAGGAAACATTGGCAGATAGGAAAATAAGAGACAAGGATAAGGTTCACAATAAGAAGAATGAAACCTCAAAAAATAAAAGGAAGAATGAAGATGAAAAAGATAAATCTAAAGCCAATGCGACATCAATAACCACAACTGATGAAAAATAAAAATGCAACAATTGAAAAAGTTGCAATTGAAGAAGCAAAAAAAACATAAGTGACATAGAGGGAATCTAAGGAAGTTTTGGAAAAATCGACATAAGAAGAATAGAGGAAAAAGGATGAGGAAGCCAAAAATAGTTAGACAGTCCCAATGGACACTAACCTACCAGAGATATTCACAACAAGAACCAATGGTCAAACCCAAATTGGTGGGATGGATCTAGGATTCTAAGCCCTATTTAAAGCAGTAGAGGTCCCCAAATTGAATAAATTCACCTATGACAAGGCTTCAAGAAAAATCATTCAAAAACAGGTGAAGAAGGTGCCTACAATGGGAGGAGACTCGATCTCAGTTGTTACACAAGCACTTGTAACTATAGATGTTAGAGAAGACCCCATTTCCATAGCCTCCATCGAATTTTCCTTCATGACTGCCACATAATACAATGTCCAAAACGTGTGCCAACAAAATCTAGAGAAGGGAGAGAGGATTAGGGTACTTGAGGAAAAGATTCAATAGGTAAAGGTAGATGAATAAATCCTACAAAGATTCAAAGATAGCAACGGAAAAGGTCAAAACTCAACTTGAGGAAGCCATAATCGAAATTTACGCTTACCTGCACATGTTCCAAGACATAAATTCTATCATCATAGATCAACATAGCAAGATACACACTAAGCTCACACAATTCAACACTATCCAGGAGGGAATGAACAATATTAATACATGGATTGCAGAAAACCCAGATGTGTCAATCAATCTCTATAGTTTCCCATCCATGGAAAGGAAAACAAACATCTATGCACTACATCATTACCAACAAGCGATACAAAGGGCATACAAATAAACAACTAGCTCAATGGAAATTTTTTCATGTGTGCACAAGGAAGTTCAAGAATTGATCAATATATGTCGAATCCCCCAGCTAGAAGAGCTTGAAAAAAAACCTTGTAATGGACGCACTTATCGACAAGATACAAAACAACACAAGTCATAGATGGGAGGTCACTGATTCATCCACCACAGTAACAACGAACCAAATAGAACAACACCTCATTCAACCGAAAAAGGTCCATCCTATGGTTTAGTCATTCATGGATACATTATCAAAAGATATGAAGACCCTCGATGAAAGCATAACTATGCATATGACTACCATAGAAGATATTTCATTCCATAGAATCATATCTCTATACGATCAACTGGAAATCTGGACAATATATCTTTGAGAAAAGAGTTCATAAAAAGACAAAATAGCAAATTCAAAATTTCTATTACTTATACCCTATTTTGTCTTTTCTAAACTACTCTCGTTTTTTTCCTTACTTTGTACACATGTCATCAAGTAGAAGGAAGATGAAAAGTTTTGTAACAATTTCTTTAAGGGGATACAAAGAGTCACAAGGGAGTTAGGAAAAAATAGTATAAATATAAGAAGATACCTACTTTGAAAGGGATCTTCAAACTTTGTATACACTCTATAACTTCTTTTGGAGAAAATATTTGGTTAATGAATATTGAGAAGCCCTTAGGGCCAGTTTTATGAAAGGGAAAACAACTTGCATGTATTGTTTTTTTATGTGAACTATTTCAAGCCAAATGTATGCTATTCACATGGACTGTAAGAATGTGTTTTCCTATAGACTAATCTAACGCAATCTCTATATCTTTTGTAGTTTTGTTGCTACTCTTTATCTTTTCATGTCCTATGTATATGAGTTGTGTTGTATGTGAATAATGTAGTTTGGAATTTTATGGTTATATATTTTGGATGCATATGTTTCTAACTTTGCCTCTTCATGACGATTATCCGGGTGAAGTTTCCAACAAATTTTAGTTTCTATACAACTCATTTGGTTACGATAACTTGCTCCTAGCTAGGATAGGGTATGATATATTAGAATTAGATTAGATTTATTTTCATGCATATTCTTCATCTACATCTTTACATTGCATAATCATCCACCCTCACCCTCATAACCATAAATGACAACCAAACCAAATTCCAAATGGATCTCCTAAGCCAAAAAATGCACGGTCTAATTGGGACTTTGTATTGGGGAGTACCCTTTACTTTTTCTGGTCCATTTAGACCCGTCAATAGAATTGGCACTAGAAGGAGGGCCAAATTCTATGGTTTACATAAAGAAACCTTGTTCCATCTCTTTTCCCACATGACAATCCTGAACAGAAAGTTACCTTTGAAGATACAAATATCACATCTGAAAGTGCCACTGGAAGTCCTGAAACCCATACAAATACTTGGTTTCACATACCTAATGAAGAGTTCACCAAAATGTGTCGTATCATCCCCACTTACACTAAATTACTTGGTCAAATACTAAAAACTTCAGAGCTGCCAAGGAGGAAAGATACGTGTGTAAGATGACCAGATAATCATCCCAATATTCTTGTCGATTTTGTATAATATATCATTGAAACTATGTTCCAAGAAGTACTCGTACCTTTAAGCCAACTTCCTCCTACCCCTCCCGAATTTGAACGTAATGCTGACGGTGAAAACCTAGAAATTAATCTTGAACATATCATGGGTGAATGTCAAGAGAGTAGGGTAGTAATCCCACCATGGTTTTTAGAAGGAGCTCTTAATTAGAAGAAATCTTACATGAGATGCCTAGAAAACTTGAAAAGCTCCTTCCCAAATTTGAGCCTGATAGGTCTGGCTTGCCAAAAGATCACATAAAAAAAATTATTTTTACCCACCCTCCTTCTAAATGTTTAACACAAAGATGTGGTATATAATCTATTTCCTTACACCTTCTAGATAATATATTCTACATGGTATTTCAATTTCCCCCCTAGTTCCATAACCAGTTGGGAAGATTTTGAGAAGGATTTTATCGGAAAATTTGGTGAGTGTAAAACCACCACATTCTTGTATAAGGAGTTGGGAGCCATTAAAATGGACAAAAGAGAGAAAGTGAAGGACTTCAACCAATGATTCATTAAAATCCTCACTAATTTTACTATTGACACAACTCCATCCCAATCCTTAGCCATCAAATACTACACTTCGACTCTATTTCCTTATATAGGCATGTTTTTCAAGCGAGCTCGTAGAAACAATTTGGCTCTCAATTTCGATGAATTAGAGACAATTGAGAAAGAATTATCCTCTTATGACAATCACCCATACTCCGTAGAAACCAAGTCGGCTGGAAAGAAACCTCCATTGCTGACAAAACCTCATGAGAAGGAACCAAGGGATATCGAGAGCATCGTCATGTTAGTTAAGAAGTTGTCCAATGAAGTTTTCAATCTCAAGAAGAGCACTAGAGAAGGGAATTCAAGAAATATACCTTTTTGTCCATTCTTCAAGAGGAGTGAAAACTAGTACAAACCACCTGAAGCACCACAACTCACGTTGATTCTAGATACCTTCAAGAGTGACAACTTCTTCTCATATCATCAACAAAATCACTATGATAAAACCTGTCCACAATGGGTTAAATCCATGACCTATGTTATTAATCAACTACTAGATCAATAGAGTCTAAATGATGAACAACCCACTAAAAAATGAAGTGATGAAACAATTTAGGAGACCCCTCATGAGTCAATTATGTCCCTATGGGATTGGTGTATCAATTTAGATGAAAAACAAATTGAGGAAGTGTTGATCAGAGACACACTTGTTATAAAATATTCCCCTAGAAACTACAATCTACGTAGCAAAGGATTTTTCCCAAGTACTACCTCTTCTCCCCCAATGACCAACATCCCTCTCACGAAAATCATCCCCATTGTCGAAATATCGAAACCAAGCACCCAAACTCCAACCAATTATAGTGAGAAGTCTAACACAGTTGTTCCAGCGAATAACAACAAACCTAATACATCAAACCCAACAACAAACAATGCTAAACCAAACAATCC
Source organism: Picea glauca (assembly GCA_000966675.3). Lineage (NCBI taxonomy): Eukaryota > Viridiplantae > Streptophyta > Pinopsida > Pinales > Pinaceae > Picea > Picea glauca. The sequence goes on along the minus strand of JZKD02S2197706.1, from coordinate 58,670 downwards.
AATAGCAAAAAAAAAACTAAGGATCCACAAACAAGTACAACAAAAAAACAACCAAAAATGTGCACTTTAGAGTACAGTGTTATTGAGGACATGAAGAAGACTAAGGCCAACATTTCCATGTATTATATCTGCCCACTACCACAACATCGTGATCTCCTTATTGATATGTTCAACTCTCAGAAGAAAACCACGGTTGTGGTTGAAAAAAGTCCCAAGACTACGAAAACAAGAGAAATCTATAATGTTGAAATCAAAGATGTCATCAATGCAACAAGCATGGGCACTTATTCGAGGTTCCAGAGTCCTCCTTTTCTATTCACGTACGAAATATTTAATTTCAACGTACACAATTGTTTGGTAGATTCTGGTGCTTCTTCCAACATCATGCTCTATTCGATATGTCAAAGAATAAACATTGTCCCAAAACTAACTACTAAAAGAATCATACAATTAGATAGGTTTAATGTAAAATTCATAGGATAACTAAAAGATGTGTAGATTGTATTAGCCTCAGACCCAAGGGTTCATTAGGTGATTGACAATGTTGTTGTTGACATTCTTGATAGCTATGGTTTGTTGTTAAACAAGGATTGGTATCCCAAAATCCAAGGTTATTTTTATATGGATTGGTCACACCTATGGCTGCCATACAAAGGTAAACCTAATTAGATTCATGTAAATAGTGAAGCTCATATGAAACAAAAAGTAATTGAATTAGAAGGTAAAAATGAACCTATCAAATTTGCACACTCTGTTTTGGGAAATTATTTCTTGGAGACTGATCATGGTTGTTATAAAAGAAAGCCATCCCAAACGCACATAGACACCTATTCTGAGCTCCTTCCATGCGATCAAACTGATGATAATTCCTGTATGGTATTAAAATAATTAGGTTATTGTAGTATTAATCCACCCATATATAATGACGTTTGGACTATGTTTTTTGATGGCTCCAAATCCCAACATGGAGCCCGAGCATGATGTATCATCATCAATCCACACTTATGAAAAACACTCATATCCTGCCGATTGGAATTTGAATGCACCAATAACACCATATGATATGAAGCCTTGGTCCAAGGTTTGAAGAAATCCATTGACCTGAAGGTAAAATGATTATAGGTGTTCGATGATTCTGAAATAATGGTTTGATAGGTAAGAAATACTATTCACTTCCTGTCTTCGCATCTAAGAGGTTACCAACAATAGGTATGGGATTTACTTTATTCCTTCGAAGATTTTAATATTGAATCTATACCTCACTTCCAGAACACCATTGAAGACATTTTGGAAAATGTAGCTTCTAAATATACACCTCTTAACGATGGTTTCTCTGTTGAAATAATGTACATGCCTTCCATACTAGATAGCATCACAAACTAGAGGGTATTCAATAATGATACTCAAATCATCAACTTCATTACTAGATCACATGTCTCCCAAGAGTCTGTAATAGACGATGAAGCTCATGAAAAGGAGCTTCAGAGATATCAGAATGAAGTAAGCAAAATCAAGACAAATTCCATCCCAAAGAGTGTGTTGTTGCTTGAAAATCTATTTGAATTGCAGACCAAGTTTAGGAGGCCCACAAATCCAAAGCCCAACAATTCAACCATGATTCATTTTCTAGTCAACCTAGGGACCTCTGAAAAACCCAAGTATATCAACTTGGGAACCTATTGTTCAGAGGCAAAAAAGTATACGTTTATATAGTTGTTCAAGAAGTACCATGATGTATTTGCATGGACTTATGATGATATGTAGACTTATGACACCTAGATAATTTAGAGTGTGTTTCCAATTAAAGAAGGTGTCAAACCATTCCACTAAAAACTGAGGAATATACATCCAAATATCGAATTGCTCATTTATAAGGAATTGAAGAAACTATTAGACACCCAAATCATCTTCATGGTCCTCCATTCAACCTAAGTGTCAAATATGGTGCTCGTCATAAAGAAGTCGGGAAAAATTAGGATATGTATATATTTCCAAAACCKGAATCGAGATTTTGACAAATATAACTACCCAGTTCCCCCCWKGGAACAGATCATGCAATTTTTCTTTGGCTCYGAGATMTTCTCTCTGTTGAACAAGTTTTTAGGATTCAACTGGGTTCTCGTGGCATAACCAKATTGWTTAAAAACCACTTTCATAACTAAATGGGGGACATGTGAATATAGAAGGATACCCTTTGATTTGATAAACACAGGCGATACATTTCAAAGAGATATGCATATTTATTTCAAAGGTTTAATCAATCAAAGTGTGGTCGTCTATATTGACAACGTCACTGTTTATTCAAAGAAAAGGGAAGATCACCCAAGGATTTTGAAAAAKATATTTGAAYGATGCATAAAGTACAATATCTCGTTGAATCCCAAGCATACTATTTGTGTTGTCTTAGTGGGTATTCTATTTGGGCATGTGATTTCCAAAGATGGAATTTAAGTGGATCTGGAAAGRATGAAAGCTATTATGCAAATCCATCCACCGTATAKAAGAATTCCATGCAATCCTTTTTCAACAAGATCAACTTCATAAGAATATCCGTCCCATACTTTTCTGAAATTGGGAAGCCACTTCAATGGATGATTAAGAAATATGTTTAGTTCAAATGGAAATCCATTGAAAAAGAGGCCTTTGAAAAAATCAAATCCGCTATAGCCACTGCACCATCTCTACAAAGTCTAGATTTCACTAAGTACTTCTTGTTATACACCTTTGCATATGATCATTCTCTTGCGGTAGCTCTCACATAGAAGGACGAGCAAGGGAATGAATGCCCCATCGCATTCATGAGAACTGGATTACAAGGAATTGAATTAAATTACCCACTAGTGGATAAGTAAGGTTTTGCGATCTACAAATAAATTAAACAATTCAAACCTTATATTTTGAAGAACCACACTAAAGTGATCATTCCTCACCTGGAGGTCAGATCTCTCTTTGTTCAAAGAGAGATGGGAGAGATACGAGGTAACTGGATGATGGCCCTACAAGAATATGACCTAGAAGTAAAATTGGCCAACATCGTCAAAGGTCAAGGCCTTTGTAAATTGGTAACACAAGACATTGGTGATGAAAATAAAGATGTCATATGGAAAGAGGAGCCAACTATGTACACACAACATGTTCCTTACATTCTGGTTGTTGAAGAATCATAGTATAATGATCTCAAGTATTAATTTTAGTATGGTATGACCCCATTTCACCTCAATACCAAGAGGAAAAGAGCACTCAGACTAAAATATTTACAATATCAGCTGGTGCATGGCATAATGTTCCAAACAAATTAAGATGCAGTGCTAATTTGATGCCTTGAAAAACCATATGCTAATAGAGTCTTTAAAGATATGCATGATGGGATGGAAGGAGGCCATTTCTCAAGAGATACAACAAATCACAAGATATTGAAAACCATGTACTATTGGATGACACTATTCAAGGATGCTCATGCATATTCACAAAGCTGTGAAGCATGCAAAAAATATACTAGAAGAGAGTATAAGGATAGTGTCCCACTTTAGCATGTTGTTGTTGAAGAACCCTTTGAACAATGGGGGTTGGCCATCATTGGTGAAATCAATCCTCATTCATCCAAGAAGAAAAGGTATACCCTAAATGTTGTTGGACACACCGACTACACTGAGAGGGGGGGGTGAACAATGTAGGGATCTTTTCCCAAAATTCCCTTTACAAAAAACTCCTTAGTTAGCAATCACCATTTTATTCATTACTTACTACTGTCATTTATAACCAGTTAAGTGTGAACATGCATAAACAACATATATCATAAATAATTCATCACCACAAGGAACACAAATAACACAAGATGCATGTACAATTTTCTTTTTATTATGGACTACAATCCTTGGGTTATCAGCAACAACCGAATAGACTACAACTCTACAAGAGAACCAAATATATAATGCAAGACTTAGCTCACACCGTCAGCACCAAATGAGAAGAGGAAACAATCCTCAACAAATACCAATCTGTCAATAGGTATGCGACCTGTCGATAGTGCAGCACACGTATGTACGTGCCCTACCGGTATTACAACTCACATATGTACATGGCCAATCTGTACTACAACCTGTGTATCACTTCTGAGTTACATAGGGTTTTATTTTCAAGATAAACTTAAATCCTCTGCAACCTCCAATCACATCACTTCTGTCTTTCACTATCCAATCTGACCCATAAGCAATCACAACACATCCAAGCTCTCCAAAATCTGACTCATGCTCCTCAACCATACAATATGAATGCTACTCAATCATGTATAAGCAACCAATATACTATAACAATCATATCAGTATTGAATCATAAGAGTGTTTCTCACTCTATCAACCAACACAAACCAAATCAAAATAACCATACCAAGAATTCCTTAAGCATTCACCACACAACAAGCAAGAGTATCCATCAATACAACAATGTAACCATAGCAAAGTTTATGTGGCAGATCTGAGCCCATAGAATGCATATCTGGAACCTGCTTCAATATTCAAGAGCCTGGCACCAGCTCACACACAAGTCTTAATGAATTCATCAACTGTACGCACTATGTCCTCATTCAACCTGCGTATGTACATGCCCTGGCTCACTGCAGCCCGCGTATACCTCAGAAACTAGGGTTTTTGAACTTCTGAAACTTTTTCCGTCATGATCTCATACTTACCGAAACTTTGATGCATCCATGAGATCCTCCAAACAATCTCTCTCTCAGAATAGATCTTCAATACATTCTCAAGAGATAATTTGCACAAGAGAGCCTTGCCTCTTATTTATACTCTCCAAGTAGCTTCCTTAGAAGCATATTCTAGGTCACTTAACCCATTTTCCTCATTTTAGGGTTAACTTACTTTTAACCACTTTCCATAATTAGAAATTTCTCCATTACTTTATTATTTAAATAGTCCTCCTTGACTTTGTCACTTCACTTTATCATTTAAATAATCCTCCTTGACTTTGTCACTTTACTTTATCATTTAAATAATGATTTCTTCTTTTCAAGCACTTTGACTTCTTTGACCTTTTGGGGCTTCAAGCCAACATATGAGGGTCCTTCATCTTCGTAGGGCCATAACTCTCAAACCATGAGGAGTTATGTGACATTCCACATACCAATGGAAATGGAATAACAAGCACTATCCATCTAGGATAGTTTCACTAACAGTTTCACCGATCTTCATCTCATTATTTCACATATAAGCATGGGTTCTCTAACCATACTTCTAGGATAACTCAACCGAAAAGCGTCTTCTCGTGAGGGCTTTCACCATAAGGGGACCACTTTGGAGTTCATCCATTTATACTCCTAATCAACCATGATAAGACAATAATGATTCATATTTACATCAAACCAAGTATGCATCATATATCAAAGAAACCACATCGATCCATCTTCATCTATGCATCATATATCAATGAAAACTCATTGATCCATATTCATCTATGCATGGCATCATATGACTATGATTCCAATTGACATATATCCATTCACATCTAGGATAATATATATTACATTAGTATGCTATGAAAATACATTTTTCCTTTGACATCAATCATTCAATCAATCAATCAATCCTTTGGCTTCAATCAATCCCTTGACATCAATCAATCAAACCTTTGGCATCAATGACAACATGATCCAACAATCTCCCCCTTTGGTATTGATGGAAATACCAACATTGATGTCAACATCAATCATTGATGTCAACATGTAGACAAAGCATTGCTTCTACATCAATAGTCATCAATCAAATCAATGTGACTATCTCTCCCCCTTTGACATCAATGGAAAAGGGTAGTTGTTTCCTTGGGGTTGCTCCCCCTGCTTCTCCTTGGGGATGCTCCCCCTTTCTGAATGCCTTTGATCTTTCTCTGAATGATCTCTCCTTTTTGAAAAAGGGTTATCACTCTGATGTAATGTTGAATATATGTCTCTCATGCTCCCTTTGTGACCAATGCTCCCCCTGGAACTATGCCTCTGTGCTCTTTCTCCAAGTATAGGGATACTTTACCAAGTATGCATCTGATAAATATCTCCTCCTAGAATCATGGGAAGAAGAATGAATCCCCCTATGGGTATGTATCCCCCTATCTTCTCTACAATATGAACAATATGCTACCACTGCAATATGCTTTTGTTGCAAATGAAACTGCTCAACCGAATCATAGATCAACTACTCTTTCTATGATGATCATTGGACCTGTCCATGCATCAAACTTGTGCCATACCATACATCATGAAGAAAAATACATGTCAACAATTAAATAGAGAATCATGAACAAACACATCATGTTCCAAACTGTGTGCCAACCATGCAAAACACTCATGTCCATCAACCATGTATATTAATACCAAAGATATCATCAATGAAGAGTGTCAACCATATGCTAAGACCATGTGTCAAATATGTTCTAAGCATATATCCATATCACACACAAATTCCTCTAACAATCCTCAAAATGTGTCAAAGAAAGATATGTCTCATCATGTACTAACATTATCAAGTGGATATAATCAATATGTGTATCCAAGCCATGTACCAAACATGTGCCAATGGTGTACCAATCATATGCCTCTACCAACATGCCAACCATGTGAATCTACCAATATGCCAACCATGTGCATCTACCAATATGCCAACCATGTGAATATACCAACATGCCAAACAAATGTCATATCACTCATGATATGTCTCCATGATGAACCAAGTATCACAATCATGTATCTCAATCAATCAAGTGTCTCAACTATATCATCCCTTATGTCATGTACCAAAGTATATTCTAATAAAGTAATACCAATGATGTACTTTTAGCCTAGTACTATCATCCAAACATATACCATCTATGAGTGTACCAAACATGGACATCAACATGTATCACCACGTGTACCAAGAAAGTACATCAACCATGCACCAATACCACAACAAAATGAATCCTCATGCATGTATGCCAAATCCACCAAAAAACATGTGCCAATCAAACTGCTAGTAGGTGCCTCTACCAATGTACTAGAAGTGTACCAATCATGCATCAACTATAGATCATACTCATCAATGATGTAGAACACGATCACCTCATCAACTCACCAACTACATGTCCCAATATGAAGTACAACCATATGCCAAATTCATGCACCAAGATATTCAACAAATATGATTCAATAATACATCATAAGATATATCAATGAAACTCAAATATGTACCATCCATGTGTTGACGATTAAAATCACAATGAAGTTTTTTCCCGCAAAGTATTGCTTAAGCCTATTATTATAATCTAACAAGATATATGATACTAGTAGGTGGGACCCCCTTGTAGATTGGGAGATCATAACTGGTTCTTGTTTCATGTTTATGCTACTATTCGACATCGCTTACATGGATCTACATGATTGATGAAATCTTGGTGTTATTCGTGATGGATGAGGCCTAATATATATTGGTTCTAATTACAACAAATGAATGATGGATAAGGCATGTTATGTGTTGTTTCCATTGCTCTAGGCTCTATTTTTATGTTATGATGGCCTATGTTATCCATTGTTACCCTTGCTATCTATTCCTGGATTCACTGATGTGATACCTTCACAAGGGGTATGTTAGTAACAACACATAAGAAGCAGTTGAAAATAAATAAAAGAAATATAAACAAAGTGCAAAAGGAAGAGATTAAACTATAGTAATATACTACTCTACATCCATTGAAATTAAAAGATCGTTGTTAATCCTAGCTAACAAGGTAATAGCTATGCGATTTGTTCAGTTATATGAAACATGGTTGATATGTGTTATGGTATAAGTTGGCAATGGATAATTGTTATATGGGTGGTGCGTTTGACAAGTGATGGATGCAAATTCTGATTCATGGTTTAATTGAATGTGTTAATGGGAGGCTGGATGGAGTGTACTAAGTAATTGAACGAGTGGGGGTGGAGGCGACATGCATTTACTGCACATCAGTCCTACTCCTTCCACTAGCCACCAACCTAGTTGGGCCATTGTTCAACTATGTTTTGCTGTGATTAGGTTCTGACTTTCAAGTAGAGGAAAAAACGCTCGGCTAAGCTCATGTTTTTAAGTTGCTTTTGGTTACAGGTATGTCTTTTCACCATCCATGAATATGCTCTGGCTACGAAATAGATCTTGGCTCAGAATGTATGGGCTTGTGCTTTCCTTAAGTCTGGAAACTGTTTAAATTTGTGATATTTTTCTTGAATGAATCCCTAGTGTGGTTCTCATTGCAATAATGTTGAAGTCACAGTGTTATTGATCTTTATGAGTGTTAGAATCCATGAAGGCCCTCTGTCATCCTTATTGGAATTGGTTGAAGGGTTTTTATTTGGTCCAGATTGGTTGTCTATCTCCATGATTTCTTATCATTGTAACGATTCGTTTGTGTTATGGGGTTTACTGGGTTCGAAACGCCTTGTGTCACTGTGTATTGTTTCACTTGGGTATGGGTTTGTCCATGCTACTGATGGTTGTGTAGTGGGTTATATTTCTTCTTCTCGAGTTGTTGATTGGGAGAGCCATGAGGGTTATACCCTGCATGTTCTAAGTGTTGTTATAGGGCCAAAATGGAGCCTTTGATCCATTGTTCATAGTCTCTCCTATCTCGTGAACTTTCACCCTATCAACGAAGTCATTGGTGGTATACCTTGTNATATCATAAATAATTCATCACCACAAGGAACACAAATAACACAAGATGCATGTACAATTTTCTTTTTATTATGGACTACAATCCTTGGGTTATCAGCAACAACCGAATAGACTACAACTCTACAAGAGAACCAAATATATAATGCAAGACTTAGCTCACACCGTCAGCACCAAATGAGAAGAGGAAACAATCCTCAACAAATACCAATCTGTCAATAGGTATGCGACCTGTCGATAGTGCAGCACACGTATGTACGTGCCCTACCGGTATTACAACTCACATATGTACATGGCCAATCTGTACTACAACCTGTGTATCACTTCTGAGTTACATAGGGTTTTATTTTCAAGATAAACTTAAATCCTCTGCAACCTCCAATCACATCACTTCTGTCTTTCACTATCCAATCTGACCCATAAGCAATCACAACACATCCAAGCTCTCCAAAATCTGACTCATGCTCCTCAACCATACAATATGAATGCTACTCAATCATGTATAAGCAACCAATATACTATAACAATCATATCAGTATTGAATCATAAGAGTGTTTCTCACTCTATCAACCAACACAAACCAAATCAAAATAACCATACCAAGAATTCCTTAAGCATTCACCACACAACAAGCAAGAGTATCCATCAATACAAAAATGTAACCATAGCAAAGTTTATGTGGCAGATCTGAGCCCATAGAATGCATATCTGGAACCTGCTTCAATATTCAAGAGCCTGGCACCAGCTCACACACAAGTCTTCATGAATTCATCAACTGTACGCACTATGTCCTCATTCAACCTGCGTATGTACATGCCCTGGCTCACTGCAGCCCGCGTATACCTCAGAAACTAGGGTTTTTGAAATTTTGAAACTTTTTCCGTCATGATCTCAGACTTACCGAAACTTTGATGCATCCATGAGATCCTCCAAACAATATCTCTCTCAGAATAGATCTTCAATACATTCTCAAGAGATAATTTGCACAAGAGAGCCTTGCCTCTTATTTATACTCTCCAAGTAGCTTCCTTAGAAGCATCTTCTAGGTCACTTAACCCATTTTCCTCATTTTAGGGTTAACTTACTTTTAACCACTTTCCATAATTAGAAATTTCTCCATTACTTTATTATTTAAATAGTCCTCCTTGACTTTGTCACTTCACTTTATCATTTAAATAATCCTCCTTGACTTTGTCACTTTACTTTATCATTTAAATAATGATTTCTTCTTTTCAAGCACTTTGACTTCTTTGACCTTTTGGGGCTTCAAGCCAACATATGAGGGTCCTTCATCTTCGTAGGGCCATAACTCTCAAACCATGAGGAGTTATGTGACATTCCACATACCAATGGAAATGGAATAACAAGCACTATCCATCTAGGATAGTTTCACTAACAGTTTCACCGATCTTCATCTCATTATTTCACATATAAGCATGGGTTCTCTAACCATACTTCTAGGATAACTCAACCGAAAAGCGTCTTCTCGTGAGGGCTTTCACCATAAGGGGACCACTTTGGAGTTCATCCATTTATACTCCTAATCAACCATGATAAGACAATAATGATTCATATTTACATCAAACCAAGTATGCATCATATATCAAAGAAACCACATCGATCCATCTTCATCTATGCATCATATATCAATGAAAACTCATTGATCCATATTCATCTATGCATGGCATCATATGACTATGATTCCAATTGACATATATCCATTCACATCTAGGATAATATATATTACATTAGTATGCTATGAAAATACATTTTTCCTTTGACATCAATCATTCAATCAATCAATCAATCCTTTGGCTTCAATCAATCCCTTGACATCAATCAATCAAACCTTTGGCATCAATGACAACATGATCCAACAATCTCCCCCTTTGGTATTGATGGAAATACCAACATTGATGTCAACATCAATCATTGATGTCAACATGTAGACAAAGCATTGCTTCTACATCAATAGTCATCAATCAAATCAATGTGACTATCTCTCCCCCTTTGACATCAATGGAAAAGGGTAGTTGTTTCCTTGGGGTTGCTCCCCCTGCTTCTCCTTGGGGATGCTCCCCCTTTCTGAATGCCTTTGATCTTTCTCTGAATGATCTCTCCTTTTTGAAAAAGGGTTATCACTCTGATGTAATGTTGAATATATGTCTCTCATGCTCCCTTTGTGACCAATGCTCCCCCTGGAACTATGCCTCTGTGCTCTTTCTCCAAGTATAGGGATACTTTACCAAGTATGCATCTGATAAATATCTCCTCCTAGAATCATGGGAAGAAGAATGAATCCCCCTATGGGTATGTATCCCCCTATCTTCTCTACAATATGAACAATATGCTACCACTGCAATATGCTTTTGTTGCAAATGAAACTGCTCAACCGAATCATAGATCAACTACTCTTTCTATGATGATCATTGGACCTGTCCATGCATCAAACTTGTGCCATACCATACATCATGAAGAAAAATACATGTCAACAATTAAATAGAGAATCATGAACAAACACATCATGTTCCAAACTGTGTGCCAACCATGCAAAACACTCATGTCCATCAACCATGTATATTAATACCAAAGATATCATCAATGAAGAGTGTCAACCATATGCTAAGACCATGTGTCAAATATGTTCTAAGCATATATCCATATCACACACAAATTCCTCTAACAATCCTCAAAATGTGTCAAAGAAAGATATGTCTCATCATGTACTAACATTATCAAGTGGATATAATCAATATGTGTATCCAAGCCATGTACCAAACATGTGCCAATGGTGTACCAATCATATGCCTCTACCAACATGCCAACCATGTGAATCTACCAATATGCCAACCATGTGCATCTACCAATATGCCAACCATGTGAATATACCAACATGCCAAACAAATGTCATATCACTCATGATATGTCTCCATGATGAACCAAGTATCACAATCATGTATCTCAATCAATCAAGTGTCTCAACTATATCATCCCTTATGTCATGTACCAAAGTATATTCTAATAAAGTAATACCAATGATGTACTTTTAGCCTAGTACTATCATCCAAACATATACCATCTATGAGTGTACCAAACATGGACATCAACATGTATCACCACGTGTACCAAGAAAGTACATCAACCATGCACCAATACCACAACAAAATGAATCCTCATGCATGTATGCCAAATCCACCAAAAAACATGTGCCAATCAAACTGCTAGTAGGTGCCTCTACCAATGTACTAGAAGTGTACCAATCATGCATCAACTATAGATCATACTCATCAATGATGTAGAACACGATCACCTCATCAACTCACCAACTACATGTCCCAATATGAAGTACAACCATATGCCAAATTCATGCACCAAGATATTCAACAAATATGATTCAATAATACATCATAAGATATATCAATGAAACTCAAATATGTACCATCCATGTGTTGACGATTAAAATCACAATGAAGTTTTTTCCCGCAAAGTATTGCTTAAGCCTATTATTATAATCTAACAAGATATATGATACTAGTAGGTGGGACCCCCTTGTAGATTGGGAGATCATAACTGGTTCTTGTTTCATGTTTATGCTACTATTCGACATCGCTTACATGGATCTACATGATTGATGAAATCTTGGTGTTATTCGTGATGGATGAGGCCTAATATATATTGGTTCTAATTACAACAAATGAATGATGGATAAGGCATGTTATGTGTTGTTTCCATTGCTCTAGGCTCTATTTTTATGTTATGATGGCCTATGTTATCCATTGTTACCCTTGCTATCTATTCCTGGATTCACTGATGTGATACCTTCACAAGGGGTATGTTAGTAACAACACATAAGAAGCAGTTGAAAATAAATAAAAGAAATATAAACAAAGTGCAAAAGGAAGAGATTAAACTATAGTAATATACTACTCTACATCCATTGAAATTAAAAGATCGTTGTTAATCCTAGCTAACAAGGTAATAGCTATGCGATTTGTTCAGTTATATGAAACATGGTTGATATGTGTTATGGTATAAGTTGGCAATGGATAATTGTTATATGGGTGGTGCGTTTGACAAGTGATGGATGCAAATTCTGATTCATGGTTTAATTGAATGTGTTAATGGGAGGCTGGATGGAGTGTACTAAGTAATTGAACGAGTGGGGGTGGAGGCGACATGCATTTACTGCACATCAGTCCTACTCCTTCCACTAGCCACCAACCTAGTTGGGCCATTGTTCAACTATGTTTTGCTGTGATTAGGTTCTGACTTTCAAGTAGAGGAAAAAACGCTCGGCTAAGCTCATGTTTTTAAGTTGCTTTTGGTTACAGGTATGTCTTTTCACCATCCATGAATATGCTCTGGCTACGAAATAGATCTTGGCTCAGAATGTATGGGCTTGTGCTTTCCTTAAGTCTGGAAACTGTTTAAATTTGTGATATTTTTCTTGAATGAATCCCTAGTGTGGTTCTCATTGCAATAATGTTGAAGTCACAGTGTTATTGATCTTTATGAGTGTTAGAATCCATGAAGGCCCTCTGTCATCCTTATTGGAATTGGTTGAAGGGTTTTTATTTGGTCCAGATTGGTTGTCTATCTCCATGATTTCTTATCATTGTAACGATTCGTTTGTGTTATGGGGTTTACTGGGTTCGAAACGCCTTGTGTCACTGTGTATTGTTTCACTTGGGTATGGGTTTGTCCATGCTACTGATGGTTGTGTAGTGGGTTATATTTCTTCTTCTCGAGTTGTTGATTGGGAGAGCCATGAGGGTTATACCCTGCATGTTCTAAGTGTTGTTATAGGGCCAAAATGGAGCCTTTGATCCATTGTTCATAGTCTCTCCTATCTCGTGAACTTTCACCCTATCAACGAAGTCATTGGTGGTATACCTTGT
>JZKD02S2197706.1:27291-37496 GCA_000966675.3 Picea glauca | reverse complement strand
TCAGTATCAACAATGTGTTGTTTCCATTGCTCTAGGATCTATTTTTATGTTATGATGGCCTATGTTATCCATTGTTACCCTTGCTATATGTTCCTGGATTCATTGTTGTGACACCTGCACAAGGGGTATGTTAGTAAAAACACATAAGAAGCATTGGAAAAGAAATAAAAGCAATATAAACAAAGTGCAAAAGGAAGAGATTAAACTATAATAATATGCTTCTCTACATCCATTGAAATTAAAAGATCATTGTTAATCCTAGATAACAAGGTAACAGCTATGAAATTTGTTGATTTATATGAAACATGGTTGATATGTGTTATGGTATAAGTTGGCAATTGATAATTGTGATATGGGTGGCGCCTTTGACAAGTGATGGATGCAAATTACAATGCATGGTTTAATTGAATGTGTTAATGGGAGGTTGGATGGCGTGTACTAAGGAATTGAATGAGTGGGGGTGGAGGTGACGTGCATATACTACACATCACTCCTACTCCTTCCACTGGCTGCCACCCTAGTTGGGCCATTGTTCAACTATGTTTTGTTGTGATTAGGCTCCGACTTTCAAGCAGAGGAAAAACCGCTTGGCTAAGCTCACATTTTTAAGGTGATTTTGGTTACATGTATGTCTTTTAGCCATCCATGGACCTGCTCTAGTTATATTGTCTCAGAATGTATGGGTCTGTGCTTTCCTTAAGTCTAGAAACTGTGTAAATTTGTGATAGTTTTCTTGAATGAATCGTTGGTGTGGTTCTCATTGCAATAATGTTGAAGTCGCAGTGTTATTGATCTTTCTGAGTGTTAGAAGCCATGAAGGCCCTCTATCATTCTTATTGGTCTTGGTTGAAGGGTTTTTATTTGGTCCAGATTGGTTGGTCGTCTCCACGTTTTCTTATCACTGTACCGAGTCGTTTGTTGTTATGGGGTTTACTGGGTTTGAAACGCCTTGTGTCACTGCACATTGTTTCACTTGGGTATGGGTTTTTCGATGCTACTGATGGTTTCATAATGGGTTATATTGCTTCTTATCGACTTTATTTTATCTCAGCATTGTTAGTTGGTTGATTGGGAGAGCCACAAGGGTTATACCCTACGTGTTCTAAGTGTTGTTACAGGGCCAAAATGGAGCCTTTGCTCTGCTGTTCATAGTCTCTCCTATCTCGTGAACTGTCACCCTGTCAGCGAAGTCATTGGCGATATACCCTGTGTGTGCATCGTTGGTCTTGGAAGGTTCTCACTCGATGATGGGAGTCAACTCTAGTCTCCTTGTGTTGGTCCATAGAGCAAACCCTTGATTTCTCAAGCCCGATTTTGATAGAGAGAACCATTATGGACTATTGAGTATACTGTTGGTTGTTATGAGTTGTTGGGTATTGTCAATAGTGTTCTATTTCTGGCTCATCTCTGTTGATTATGTTGACAATGATGTTGGTGTTGGTATTTAGTCACTTCATTGGTTATTATGACAATCAAATTGATAAACTCAACATGGTAATTTGGTTGATTGAATGCACAGTCATTGTCTCTTACATTGTGATTATTGAATTGTTGATCAAGCATTAGTTTTAATTGATTAAGTCACAAAAATACTTCGTGCGTGATGCGTGGGTATGTGTGGTGTTCCTATAACATGTTATGTTGGTTGATGGTTTTTGTGACTGTGTGTTTTAAATTGACAATGAAAGCATTGCAATCATGGTAATTATGGCATGGCCATCCACTATATATGTTATGGATATTATTTGATTGCGGCATCAGTCATGGTCACAGGTTCTTAAAACAATATGGTTTCGTTGCAAATCTTATCAATTTATGAGATGAGATTGGGCCTATTGTTGTTATCTCATC
Source organism: Picea glauca (assembly GCA_000966675.3). Classification (NCBI taxonomy): domain Eukaryota; kingdom Viridiplantae; phylum Streptophyta; class Pinopsida; order Pinales; family Pinaceae; genus Picea; species Picea glauca. The sequence goes on along the minus strand of JZKD02S2197706.1, from coordinate 35,645 downwards.
ATATTGATTGATATGCCAACATTGTGGATGATTAGATTTAGAGTAGTTGGACCTCTACATTCACTCTAGATTTTGTCGAATGGTCTGTATATTCCAAGTAGTATGAGTTAAAATGGTAATTGTTGTCTGTATGTTTAAATGGAAAGTCAGAATCTTTGCAATTAAAATATTGATGGTTTTATTTGGTTGTTCGTTATGTGCGTTGATGAATATCATGCATCATAGCAGAGATAGACACAGGTGATGTGACATATGGTCTCATTATAATTTAATTGTTGGATGAAATTGATGGATAAAATCGGGCATGTGTTTTGTGTATGTCTTTGATTAAGGAAATAACTTATGGAAGGTGGTTGATGAATTGACACAAAACATAATGGAAATAAGTGATAGTTTTTTTCATTTGGGGATTGTTTTAAAATATTAACTAGATAAATAAGAAGAACAAATCTCCTCTACAGGTTGTTGTAGAATGCATATTGTCTTGTTTTGATGACTCTCTGTTAAATATTTGATTACGAACAATAAGCAAGTTAATGCACATAATTGATTGAATTATACACGGTAATTGATCATTTGATCAGAGTGATTATTTGGTTGGTGTTGGACCTTTTGCGTTTGATCTATAATGGTTTTATGGATTACTTAATTAATTTTATGAAAAGTATCTGCTCTCTTTCCCTACCATATTTATCTTTTTGCTAATTATAAGCCCCTCGCCTTCCCACATCCATTTTTCATTCCCTGTTCTTAAATTTTAATTATAGTTAAGAGAATTCTACATTGAAACAATTTGAAATCACATTTTCTTTTGATTGGAACATAGTTTTATATTCTTTGGTTTACATAGCAGTTGATTTTTGTGGTCTTTGAGAAATAACCATGATTCATTTTCCCTCTCATTTTATCATTTTTCGCTCAATACAAACCCCTCACATATACCAGAACCTTGGCCACCCCCTGCTCATCGACAATAGTTAAACAATTTGTATGGATTGGATTGCATGAGTCTGATATGTTGCTGAGCCAAAATCTATTTCATATTTTTAAGGAGTTTTCATGTATGGTTGTTAAAGGGACTATTTGATAATCAATCGTGCATGCATGAATGAGATTTTTCAGCCAAGGTAGCCATGGCAGAGGCAAATAAGGGAGAGGTAATTGGAACATAGTCCTAATAAGGTCAATATTCTCAATACACTTTGATGCTGACTCACGAGAGTTAGGCCAGTTGTTTCAGGCTGGATTTTTCAATTGGATTGGGCAAGGAGTGGTCCAACCTAGGCCTGAAAGGCCTCCCTTCCAAGCTTCACAAGATCCTGTTATTCCCATGCCCCCTCATGTCTCATTGCAACCCGAGGTTCCCGAAAATGATGGATGGCAAGTGATTGTCCACTCGATAGTCTCCCAACATTGTGGCTAGCCCAATTTGTTTTTACCTGCTCCCCCGCCTATTAACTAGATTATCCAAGTTTCACCTATCCACTCACCATTTCATTCCTCTCATGCTAACAAAAGGTTGAAAATCGAGGTCCATCATGCCTCTGATAAAGGAAAAGCCACTACTTCCCCTTCCTCACCCTCCAATGGCTCTAATAAATCTGTGTCTTCCCGGATGCATTTGAGGNGAATGAGCTTTTTCAGCCAAGGTAGCCATGGCAGAGGCAAATAAGGGAGAGGTAATTGGAACAGAGTCCTAATAAGGTCAATATTCTCAATACACTTTGATGTTGAATCACGAGAGTTAGGCCAGTTGTTTCAGGCTGGATTTTTCAATTGGATTGGGCAAGGAGTGGTCCAACCTAGGCCTGAAAGGCCTCCCTTCCAAGCTTCACAAGATCCTGGTATTCCCATGCCCCCTCATGTCTCATTGCAACCCGAGGTTCCCGAAAATGATGGATGGCAAGTGATTGTCCACTCGACAGTCTCCCAACATTGTGGCTAGCCCAATTTGTTTTTACCTGCTCCCCCGCCTATTAACTAGATTGTCCAAGTTTCACCTATCCACTCACCAGTTCAGTCCTCTCATGCTAGCAAAAGGTTGAAAATCGAGGTCCATCATGCCTCTGATAAAGGAAAAGCCACTACTTCCCCTTCCTCACCCTCCAATGGCTCTAATAAATCTGTGTCTTCCCGGATGCATTTGAGGGATGATTGTTCTCATGTGATCAGTGAAATTAGGCCTAAAGGCACAGCATAGCCAAAGGCAAATTCATAAAAATCGAAGGGTGACAACAACAATCAAGGAAATATCGTATTCAGAGTGGGAAATGTGGTTTTTGAGTTTTTATTTTATGCATTATTGATGACAGTTGACTTCAAAAGTTTTGGACAACATGTTTTCTTTGGATATATGAGTAATATAATTTTTGGAAATAGTTTTAGATATCAATGAGATAAATTGTCAAATGTGAATGTGATGATGGGAGTCACAAGGAAGGGTGTTTTTCTTAATTAACTGGTTATGTTATGATTGTTAAGAGCTAAGGGGAGTCACAAGGGGTCCCACCTACTAGTTATTATTTATTTAAAACCCTTATTAAGATTTATTACTTTTCCCCCCTAACTAAAAAGTTTGTTGAGTTTTTAGTTAAATTAACTAATGAGGTAGTTTAACTACTTCAACCAATTCTAATTTTCTTAAAGGCAAAAGGAAAGGGGGGAACAAGAGGAGGATAGAAGGAGAAGCATACTAAGATTTTCTCTTTGAGTTTATGTTGAGATAGTTCAGTTTTCATTCATTCCTTAATTTATCACAAGCCTAATTCTTTTTTATGATAGCAGGGTCTTATTGTAGACAACAAGATTTAGGGATGAATTACATAATTCAAACACTTGTTTTTCAGAGGTGTTGATCTATCTTTGCTAGTTTGTGTAGACTTGTCTATTTGTGAATTAGTTTTCATGACTAACAAAGGTTGTTATGCATAGTCGAGTGGGCAACAATCTGTGGAAAGATGATCCAACTTTTAGAGTACAGGTTTTTGATTTTCTATTAGAGGTCCTTTTGTATGTTCCATCGGGGATGTCTAAGTTTGTCTTTGGTCCAAAATATCTTCATGAAATTTTGTAAAGAGAATGACTCTTTGGTGAATTGGAATGAAATAACGGATTTATTTATGTCTCATCTATCTTGATTATCATATTGGTGTCTTTGCTTCTATCTCTACATTTATTTCAACAACTGTTATATTCATAAAATAAGATAATAACGATTTTTCTGGCTATCTTTTATTTATAAAAAGACTAAATTAAGCACTTGTAATCAATACTTGTGAGTTAGGATATTATTTTTGATGGCTATAAACATAGGGTGACATTCCCTTCGATTTTTATTTAGCCAAGAAGAATCTGAAAATGATTGAGTAAGATCATTTCATATTTTTTCCGCAACATCATGTACATTAAACACATCAGCCTCAACCTCCATACACCACAGAAAATGCTAAGCATCGAAATGTACTAGAAGTGTACCACAATATATCAATGACATTTCTAGCTAGCATCATCATGATATATCTCATAACCAAGGTACCATAACTTCACTGTCATAACCAACATTGTTCTTCAACAGAAAATGCCTCAATCCATACTCAAGGGTTAGTACCATGCATCCAATATAGTCTTTCATCACTCAGCCATATATCACCATCATACATACAAATATGTATGCCATCATGTAATCATGAGAACCTACAACAAACCATGTTATATCCTGTAATAAACAATATCATATCATGCAACACAAGTTATACCATCAAACTGCAACCCTTGTGAATAGCCCTTTTCCCAAGGCTTTACCACATGTACAAGGCCTATTTCACAGACAACTTGTGTATGTACATGACCTATTCATAGGTCAGCCTGTGTATGTATACGACTGTTACCACTGTAACCCATGTATGCTTCTGAAGATGACATACTTGAGCTTCCCTTAAGGATTCCATTCTGCTCTGGTTGTTCAGTCTTCGTCACCCACTTCTGAAGGTGTTCTTTCTTCTCATAACTTGAGCTCTGAGCTTCCATGTTTTCAAAAATGTCTCCCTTCCTAACTTCATGCCTTCTTCTAGTCATGCTATATGAAGTCTTCATCATGGATTTTCTTCTTGTGTTCCAACAATCCTGGGATTTGTGACCAAATATTATACAGTTGTAGCATCTCATGATGTGACAATGAACAACAATGTGTCCCAATTGATTTTATCTCCAACACATTAGGGTGTTATGAAATATTTCATTGTCTTTCCTTGCATAAAATATGAATTCCAAAGCTTTGTGACCTTATTCATTACATGAGTAACAATGACCATGAAAAACATTTTCATACATGTGCTTTGGTGTCCATCTTGAAGATGTCTCTCTTCTTTGAGGTGTAAAGATGGCTTCTTGATGTCTTCCTTTCTTTGTTATTTTGAAGGTTTCCTTGCCTTGTGTGTATGGTTGAATTGCAACATTGTCTTCATCCTTTGAGAGTGAGGGAATTACCTCATGCTTCTTTGAGGTGCTTGCTTCAACATGTGTAGCTTCTTTGTTGTATCCAAGACCTGATCTATCATTTGGTGATATTTGACTTTCCAAGATCTCATTCAAGATTGTTGAGATATTCAAGAATTTGTTTGACTTTTCTACTTTCTTTCTAAGATCAACAACTTCAGCTTCTAACTTATGACATGACTCTTCCTTTTCATTTACTTGATTTTTCAATAATTCCTCTACCCTTTTGTATTCCTCAATTTGAGTCTTGATATGGATAACAATTTCAAGACTTTTGCTAATATCATAATCTACCATCTTATTTTTTCTATTTCATTCTTTAGTCTTTTGATCTCTTCTTCCTTTTCTTCTAATTGAGTCTTTTTACTTTCTTGTTGTTCTTGGAGCATTTCCTTCAATTTCAAGACATGCTTTTGATTATTTTTAAGAAACTTTTTAGTGTTATCCGAAAGATAGCTATAGTCTATATAATAATGGTCATTTTTGTATTCATATAGACCCCTTTCAACTTTCTCTTTAAGCTCCAATATTTTTTCTTCTACTTCTTCCATGGGTTTCTATACAAACTATTTCTAGATTTTCTTCTTCACTTATAGAGAAATATTCAACATCACATTTTGAATTATTGCAATCAATGGTTTGTGAATATTCTTTACCTTCATTTGAAATGTCTTCAAGATCTTCCTTTTTGCCAACATCATCACATGATTCTTTACCTTCATTTGAAATGTCTTCAAGATATTCCTTTTTTCCAACGTCATCATATTTAGAAATAATGCAACCAAGAGTTTTTGGAGATTCTTTACCTTTATTGGTCTTGATGGAGTTGTCTTCAATATATTCCTTCTTGCTTTGGTATGTATCCTCTAGATTTAGCCATAGATCCTTGGCAGAAGTGAATTTTCCCATGCTCTCTTTGATAGATCTTGAGAGTCCACTAAGAATGGTCTTGAGAGCCGATGCATCATTCTTCTTTCCTTCCCTTTGAGATGAAAATTTTGACTTGTTCTTCAAGGAAACTGATCCACCAATGGATGCCTTCCAAATACTCACTCCCATTTCCTTCAAATTCACCCTCATATCTATTCTCCAAGTAGAATATTTTTCCTCTTCAAGGATTGGAACTTCATCATCCATTTGTGTGTCCATAGGTCTCCTCCAAGCTTGTTAAGGCTTATAGTGAAGGCCCGCTCTGATACCAATTGTTGGATACACGGACTACACTGAGAGGGGTGGGTGAACAATGTAGGGCTCTTTTCCCAAACTTCCCTTTACACAAAACTCCTTAGTTAGCAATCACCATTTTATTCATTACTTATTGTTGTCATTTATAACTAGTTAAGTGTGAACATGCATCAACAACATATATCATCAATAAGTCATCACGACAAGGAACAAAAAAAACACAAGATGTATGTACAATTTTGTTTTTATTACGAACTACAATCCTTGGGTTATCAACAACAACTGAATAGAGTACAACTCTACAAGAGCACCAACTCTATAATGCAAGACTCAACTCACACCCTTAGCACCAACTGAGAAGAGGAAACAATCCTCAAAAGATACCAATATGTCAATAGGTATGTGACCTGTCGATAGTGCAGCATGCATATGTACACGCCCTACCAATAGTACAACTCACATATGTACGTGGCCAATCTGTACTACAGCCTGCGTATCACTTATGATTTACTTAGGGTTTTATTTTCAAGATAAACTCAGATCCTCTACAACCTCTAATCACATTCACTTCTGTCTTTCACTGTCCAATCTGACCCATAACCCATCACAACACATCCAATATCTCCAACAAATTACTCATTCTCCTCAACCATACAATATGAATGCTACTCAATCATGTATAAGAAACCAGTATACTATAGAAATCATATCAGTATTGAATCATAAGAGTGTTTCTCACTCTATTAACCAACACAAACCAAATCACAACAACCATACCAATAATGCCTTAAGAATTCACCACACAACAAGCAAGAGTATCCATCAAGACAACAATGTAACCATACCAGAGTTTCTATGGTAGATGTGAGCCCATAGAATGTAGATCTAGAACCTGCTTCAATCTTCAAGAGCTTGGCACCAGCTCAAACACAAGTATTCATGACTTCATCCACTGTACGCGCTTTGTCCTCATTCATCTCGCATATGTACACACCCTGGTTCACTGCAGCCTGCGTATACCTATGAAACTAGGGTTTCTTAACTTCAAAATTTTTTACCGTCATGATCTCAGACTTACCGAAACTTTGATGCATCCATGAGATCCTCCAGACAATCTCTCTCTCATAATATATCTTCAATACATGCTCAAGAGATACTTTTCACAAGAGACCCTTCCCTCTTATTTTTACTCTCTAAGTAGCTTCCTTAGAAGAATCTTATAGGTCACTTAACCCATTTTCCTCATTTTAGGGTTAACTCATTTTTAACCACTTTCCATAACTAGAAAGTTATCCATTACTTTATTATTTAAATAGTCCTCCTTGACTTTGTCACTTCACTTTATCATTTAAATAATCCTCCTTGACTTTGTCACTTCACTTTATCATTTAAATAATCCTCCTTGACTTTGTCACTTTACTTTATCATTTAAATAATGATTTCTTCTTTTCAAGCACTTTGACTTATTTGACCTTTTAGGGCTTCAAGCCAATATATAAGGGTCCTTCATCTTCGTAGGGCCATAACTCTCAAACCATGAGGAGTTATGTGACATTACACATACCACCAGAAATGGCATGACAAGCACTATCCATCTAGGATAGTTTCACTAACAATTTCACTTATATTCATCTCATTATTCCACATATAAGCATGGGTTCTCTAACCATACTTCTAGGATAACTAAACCACAAAGTGTCTCCCATGAGGGATTTCACCATAATGGGACCACTTTGGAGTTCATCCATTTGTACTCCTCATAAACCATGATAAGACAATAATGAGTCATATTTACATCAAACCAAATATGCATCATATATCAAAGAAACCACATCGATCCATCTTCATCTATGCATAACATATCAATGAAAACTCATTGATCCATATTCATCTATTCAAGACATCATAGGACTATGATTCCACTTGACATCTATCCATTCACATCCAGGACAATACATATTACATTAGTATGCTAAGACAATACATTGTTCATTTGACATCAATCAATCAATCAATTAATCAATCCTTTGGCGTCAATCAATCCCTTGACATCAATCAATCACTTGACATCAATCCTTTGACATCAATCAATCAAACCTTTTGCATCAATGACAACATGATCCAACAACTGCTACTGATTATTTTACATGTTGGACTGAAGCAATACCACTTACTAAGGTGAATGACGAAGGGGTAATAAATTTCCTTGAACAACACATTATCACCAAGTTTGGGATGCCTAAATCTCTTCTGTTTGATAAAAAAACATATTTTTCATCATTGAAATTGTCTAATTTTTCTTTGGAAAAGGAGATTACTTTGAAATAGGCATCCAACTATTATCCTCAAGAAAATGGCTTGGATGAATCCACAAACAAGAACCTAATCCAAATCCTCAAGAAAACTATAGTTGATCACCAAAGCATATGGAATAAATCCTTATCCAATGCCATATGGGATGACTGTATCACCCCTAAGGTATCTATAGGGTCTTCCCCATATTTTCTTGTCTATGGGAAATAAGCTATTCTACCTTCAAACATTTACCTTCCTTCCCTGCAACCTACCCAACAATCTCACAAAAGATAATTTCCTGTCATCCAACAACATATAGATACTTTTATCAACCTGGAAGAAAATGGCGCCAAGGTAAAAACCAAGTTTGAAGCTCATCA
>JZKD02S2197706.1:11042-22176 GCA_000966675.3 Picea glauca | reverse complement strand
TGTTTATGAGTCGTGTTGTATGTGAATAATATAGTTTGAACTTTTTGGTTATATATTTTGTATGCTTATGTTTCTAACTTTTCCTCTTCACGATGGCTATCTGGGTGAAGTTTCTAGCAGAATTTAGTTTATATACAACTCATTTGGTTATGATAACTTGTTTCTAGCTAGAATATGGTAGGATAGATTATAAATATATTATATTTATTTTCATACATCGTCTTCATCTACATATTTACATTGCATAATCATCCACCCTCACCCTCATAACCAGAAATGGCAGCCAATCTAGATTCCAGATGGGTCTTCTAAACCAAACGATGCACCGTCTAATTGGGTCTTTGTAACGGGGAATACCCTTTATTGTTGTTGGGCCATTCAGATCCATCAATAAGTCCCCAAATCCCCCTTTTGTGATAGCCTCTGAATTTGATTAATTTCTTTATTGAACTTCACCTGCATGTAGGGCTTGTTGATTTTTTTAATCTTCTAGAATACTTTCTTGAACTACACGATTCTATTCCAAAGGGGTTTTAGTTCCCTCCTAGGGGTATTTTTGTGTTGTTTGTGTCTCTTCCACCTCCTTTTCTTGTTCAAGGGTTTATAGATTTATTAGGGCCTCAAATAAGTTGTTGTTTTATTTAGAGGGTTCCCCTAAGTCATCTTTGGTTTTTGAGGTTCCTTATTCTATTATTTTCTATAGTTTTTGTTTTCTAGCATAAAATAATTTTGTTCCTTTTGACTAGCGAGGTTCATGGGTTGCTTGGGGAGAGGTTGTTCCTCTTGAATCCTTTGACAATTTTTAGTGAAATGTTTGTACTCATGGATAATATTACATTTAAAGGGGATTATCTCATAATCTAATTCTTGTAGGTGACTCCAACAATCCATATTTATTTGTACCAACTTGGGAAGACCCTTGTCAAAATCCACTTCTACAAATATTTTGGAAGAGGTAAACAAAATTCTTTTTGGTTCATCTCGATCTTTGTATTGACCTAACTTGTTCTAAACTACTTTCAAGGTATATTATCCTAGAATATTCATCTAAAAAATTGAAATGACATGCCCAAGCAAGTTCTACATATATTTGAAATGTTATTTAATAAAACACCAAGAATAAAATGACCTTACAATTTTGAGGATAAAATGACCTTACTATTTGAATTTTGGAAACTACCCAATCAAGATTTTGTACATTTTGGAAGGAATCTTTTAAGGAAAGAACCAACTTCAAAAGAATTGGAATTTTGATGAAAACTATATATATAGATTTATTAGGAAACTAGCTAACATAAATGAGCATAAAAGACAAAAGGAGAACCTTCCCCAATATTTCAAGTCCACAAGAGCCCCCTCCCATCTCATGAGAGAAAAAGATTTGAATATTCATTTAAGAATAAATGATAGGATTTTAGTCCTGTATTTTGATCCCTATTGATCTTGATAGTTTTGAACAATTCATATTGGGAATTGACTGCTTAATTTTTCTCCACAGAGAACCATTCAAGTTTCGTGTAGTTTTAATAATTCTATATTGGTTGTTGATAAATAGAATTTTGAGGAAATGATTCTTTTCAAACTTATTTGATTTATAATGCGATAGTATTTTAAATTTTTTTGGATGATCTATGACATCTTTTCTGTTTACTTTCCTCTTTCAAATTCCTCATCATTTTATGTTTCTTATATTATGTGAAAGGAGGGAAAATATCTGTGTCTTGAACAAACCTACTTATTATAGAATCTTTATATTATTCTTTAATTTCTATTGATGATAGGAATTGGTTGGTCCTTTCTTAGGCATCAATGTGCTTAAAGAATATTTGGTTTTCTTAAGAATCGTATATTTTTTTGAAAATCAAAGATCACATGGATTGTTTTTGCATAGCACTTGTCCATCTATCCATAAAATTCAACAAACAAAATTTATATTTTCGCAAAAAAGAATACCACCTCTTTAAAAATGAACGAGGACATTCCTAGTTTTTCTCAAGACCCTCCTCAATGTTAATCCTTTTTCCAAATAATAAAAAAATATTAACATGACTTTCGATCATTTAGTAATCTTCTAATATGTGTTATTTACTCAAATATTTTGGGTTAAGCCAATCCAATTTTGAATTTGATTTTAATTCATATTAAAAACTATGATGACTACATATACCAATTATACAAAATGATATATATGTTATTTTATTAATATTCAAAAACAAAATTTTATTTTATATTTTTATATATAATTATACAATTTTTTTAAATAATATTTTAATAACAATTATCATTTTTTTACAAACATAACGATGTTAATTAAGACTAGTGAAAAAGAAATATATATTTTAAACATGATTATTCACTAAATTCATAAGTATATTATGAAAAGAGGTATCCTCATGGTATCTATAAATTTGACAACTCTAGGTTATTGTATTGCCTAGAGTTAATCCAACATACTTAATACATGCATATAGTTTTAGGGTTATATGAATTTATTCTCCACGCTTTAACCTTTTGTCCATACATTGCTTATGAACACTTTCTACTTTCTATGATGCATCCATTCATTTTGTTTTATGTTATTCTTGTCCTTCCATTAGGAATGGAATGGAATGGATTGGATTGGTGGCGTAAAATTATTGTAAGTGGATTAAACATTGATTGTTTTATTGAAAATAAATATTGAAAGACTTATATTAAAGTTTGGTAAATAAATATTGAAAGAATTAAATTAAAGTTGGGTAGATGTCATAGAATTATGTAATTGATTTTAAGGTTAACATATCAATTTAGTTGGAAGGTTAATAATTTTATAATTTAATATAAAATTTGAGAAAAATTAATAGATTACATTTTTTCGTTTGAGCCTAGAGATAAATTGTGTATAAAATATTGAAATGTTCAATGTTTAGAGTGGACATTCCATTTATTATACACAATGTTTTGAGTGGAGGTTTCAATATTTTATACACAAATTATCTTTAGAAAGCTCAAACAACATTATAACTAACTATAAAAACCTACACATTGAGATTACATTTTTCAAGTAATTCTTTTGAATTGGATTGTGAAGATTTGTAAATTTTTAACACTAAAAATTGAAACACGACCCTTAGTTAGGCTCTTTCTGCACCTGGTTTGGCCAGAAAATGAAGAAGATATCCTCCTGAAAAGTTTCCCCTTCAATATTGTTATCTTTGGTTCTCCAATTCGCACCTGTGTGTGACTAACCCGTCTATCGTAGCGTTACTGGGCCAAAAACCCAGCACCACACACACTCTACAACTCGTGGAAAAATGTCGAACGGTTAGCGCAATTAGCGCCCCTTAGAGAGGAGATGTTGGTTGCATGGGGGGCCATATGGCCACGTCCCAATGCCTATCTTGGGCTCGTTGTAGAAATGGATGTTGTGTTAACATGTGGCTTGGCGCGTGAGCAGAGGACCGTTGGTTAAGACGCCAAGTGTCGAGTTGTTGTTGTGGATAGTTTTGCAACCCCGTGCCAACGTAGAGTGTGGAACGGTCATATGATAGCACCACATACAACCAGGGCTATGTGTTGGAGAGTTTCCACACCACTGGTTATATGTTACAGTCACGCGTTATATAAACTGGGGGTTGGGGCTAGGCCCCAACCCTTTCCTCCACCAACCAAACATTACATTCAATTCAAATAAATATGAAGGAGTATAGGGTTAAGAACTAACACATAGGCAGGTTGGTGGCAGTTCGACCCTTGTGAACTACCACAAATTTTATGCACTGGAGGGGTGACATGTGGCATCCCACGACTGGGCCACGTGGCACCATATTACTTGCCACCCAGATGCCACATGTCAAGAAACCATTCATCCACGTATCGTCCACATAGCCTGCCTAGTCAGCCTACCAAATAAACACCTATGCACAGTGGCTAGTCCACGTCACCTGCGACATGTGGGACCGTACCTTTCCATGTCATCATTGTACGGACTGTACAGTCCACAAATATTTGCATGTTTGGAAAAAGGGATAGAACATGATATCTCATTCATACGACATCCGTTTGAACCCATTCAAGTTGTGTTGGTATTGTCAGGACAACGCCTACGCACGTGTCTGTTTTGAAGAAATTCTGAGCACTTTTATTTTTGAGAAAAATTTGATCCCCTGGATCACAAATTTGACCCTGATAGGCCTGGCTCGCCAGAAGATCACATAATTTATTTATTTTTAGCCACCCTCCTTCTAAATGTTTAACACAAATATGTGGTCTATAATATATTTCCTTACACCTTCTCGAGAAGATCTTCTACATGGTATTTCAATTTCCCCCCTAGTTCCATAACCAGTTGGGAAGATTTTGAGAAGGATTTTATTGGAAAATTTGGTGAGCGAAAAACCACCGCATTCTTGTATAAGGAGTTGGGAGCCATTAAAATGGGAAAAGAGAGATAAAGTGAAGGAATTCAACCAACTATTCATTACAATCCTCACTAAGTTTACTATTGACACAACTCCATCCCAATCCTTAGCCATCAAATACTACACTTCGACTCTAGTTCCTTCTATAGGCATGTTTTTCAAGCGATCTCGTAGGAACACTTTGGATCTGAATTTCAATGAATATGAGATAGTTGAGAAAGAATTATCCTCTTACGAAAATCACCCATACTCTGGAGAAGCCAAGTCGACTAGAAATAAACCTCTATTGCTGACAAAACCTCATGAGAAGGAATCGATGTATATAAAGATCATAGTCAAGTTAGTCAAGAAGTTGTCTAATGAAGTTATCAATATCAAGAAGATCACTGGAGAAGGTCCTTCAAGAAATATACCTTTTCATACATTCTTCAAGAGGAGTGACAACCAATTCAAACCACCTGAAGCACCACAACTCACGTTGATTCTAGATACCTTTGAGAGTGATAAATTATGCTCATATCATCAACAAAATCACTATGAGAAAACCTACCCACAATGGGTTAAATCCATGATCTATGTTATTAATCAACTTCTAGATCAACGGAGTCTAAATGATGAACAACCCACTGAAACATGAAGTGACGAAACAATTGAGGAGACCCCTCAAGAGTCATTTATGTCCCTATGGGATTGGTGTACAATTTAGATGATGAACAAATTGAGGAAGTGTTGATCGGAGACACACCTGTTATAAAATATGCCCCCAGAAACTACAATCTACGTAGAAAATGCGTTTTCCCAAGTACCTCTTCTCCGCCAACGATCCTAATGATCCCCCTTGTCGTAATATCGAAACCAAGCACCCAAAATCCAACCAATTCCAGTGAGAAGTCTAACACAACTATTCCAACTAATAACAACAAACCTAATACATCGAACCCAACAACAAACAACACTAAACCAAACAATCCAATAGCAAAAAACAAAGCTAAGGATCCACAACCAAGTACAACCAAAAAAAAACCCAGAAATGTGCACTTTAGAGTACAGTGTTATTGAGGACATGAAGAAGACCAAAGCCAACATTTCCATGTATGATATCTACACACTACCACAACATCGTGATCTCCTTATTGATATGTTCAACTCTCATAAGAAAACCACGGTTGTGGTTGTTAAAAGTCCCAAGACTATGGAAGAAAGAGAAATCCATAATGTTGGAATCAAAGATGTCATCAATGCAACAAGCATAGGCGCTTATTCCAGGTTCGAGACTCCTCCTTGTTTGCTCACGTACGAAATATTTAATTTCAACGTACACAATTTTTTCGTAGATTCTAGTGCTTCTTCCAACAACATACTCTATTTGATATGTCAAAGAATAAACATTGTCCCACAACTGACTACTACAAGAATCATACAATTAGATAGGTTTGATGTAAAAGTCAGAGGATAACTAAAATATGTGTAGATTGTATTAGCCTCAGACCCAAGGGTTCATTAGGTGATTGACATTGTTGTTGTTGACATTATTGATAGCTATGGTTTGTTGTTAAGTAGGGATTGGTCTCCCAAACTCCAAGGTTATTTTTATATGGATTGGTCACACATATGGTTGCCATACAAAGGTAAACCCAATTAGATTCATGTAAATAGTGAAGCTCATATGAAACAAAAAGTAATTGAATTAGAAGGTAAAAACGAACCCATCAACTTCGCACACTCTGTTTTGGGAAATTGTTTCTTGGAGACTGTTCATGGTTGTTATAAAAGAAAGTAATCCCAAACGCACATAGACACCCAATCTTAGCTCCTTCCATGTGATCAAACTGATGATAATTCCTGTATGGTATTAAAATAATTAGGTTATTGTAGTATTAAGCCACCCATACATAATGACGTTTGGACTATGTTTTTTGAAGGCTCCAAATCCCAACATGGAGCCCGAGCATGATGTATCCTCATCGATCCACACTTATGAAAAACACTCATATCCTGTCGATTGGAATTTGAATGCACCAATAACACCATAGAATATGAAGCCTTGGTCCAAGGTTTGAAGAAATCCATTGACCTGAAGGTAAAATGCTTATAGGTGTTCGATGATTCTGAAATAATGGTTTGATAGGTAAGAAATACTATTCACTTCCTGTCTCCGCATCTAAGATGTTACCAACAATAGGTATGGGATTTACTTTATTCCTACGAATATTTTAATATTGAATCTATACCTCACTTCCAGAACACCATTGAAGACATTTTGGAAAATGTAGCTTATAAATATACACCTTAATGATGGTTTCTTTGTTGAAATAATGTACATGCCTTCCATACTAGATAACATCACAAACTAGAGGGTATTCAATAATGATACTCAAATCATCAACTTCCTTACTAGATCAGATGTCTCCTAAGAGTCTGTAATAGACGATGAAGCTCATGAAAAAGAGATTCAAAGATATCAGAATGAAGTAAGCAAAATCAAGACAAATTCCATCCCAAAGAGCGTGTTGTTTCTTAAAAATCTATTTGAATTGTAGACCAAGTTCAGGAGGTCCGCAAATCCAAAGCCCAACAATTCGACCATGATGCATTTTTTGGTCAACCCAGGGACCTTTGAAAAACCCAAGTATATCAACTTGGGAACCTACTGTTCAGAGGCAAAAAATCATATGTTTATACAGTTGTTCAAGAAGTACCATGATGTATTTGTATGGACTTATTATGATATGTAGACTTATGACACCTAGATAATTCAGCGTGTGATTCCAATTAAACAAGGTGTCAAACCATTCCAACAAAAGATGAGAAAGATACATCCAAATATTGAACTGCTCATCTATAAGGAATTGAAGAATCTATTAGACACCCAAATCATCTTCAAGGTCCTCCATTCAACCTGAGTGTCAAATATGGTGCCCGTCATAAAGAAGTCGGGAAAAATTAGGATATGTATATATTTCCATAACCTTAATCGAGATTTTGACAAATATAACTACCCAGTTCCCCCATGAACCAGATCCTGCAATTTTTCTTTGGCTCCAAGATCTTCTCTATGTTGGACAAGTTTTTAGAATAAAACCAAGTTCTCGAGGCAGAACCAAATTGATTAAAAGCCACTTTCAGAACTAAATGGGAGACATGTGAATATAGAAAAATACCCTTTAGTTTGATAAACGTTTAAAATTATTCTTTTTCTCAAGACCCTCCTCAATGTTAATCATTTTTCCAAATAATAAAAATATGTTAACATGACTTTCGATCATTTGGTAATCTTCTAATATGTGTTATATACTCAAATATTTTGAGTTAAGTCAATTCAATTTTGAATTTGATTTTAGTGCATATTAAAAACTATGACGACTACAGATACCAATTATACAAAATAATATATACAGTTTTATTAATATTAAAAACAATATTTTATTTTATTTTTTTATATATAATTATACATTTTTTAAAATAATATTCTAATAACAATTATCAATTTTTTTACATAGCAAACATAACGATGTTAATTAAGACTAGGGCAAAAAAATATCTTACACATGATTATTCACTAAATTCATAAGTATATTATGAAAAAGATGTCTCCTCATCGTACCTATAAATTTGACAACTCTAGGTTATTGTATTTCCTAGAGTTAATCCAACATACTTAATACATCCATATAGTTTTAGGGTTATATGAATTTATTCTCCACGCTCTAACCTTTTATCAATGCATTGTTTATAACACTTTCTCCTTGCTTTCTTTGATGCATCCATTTATTTTGTTTTATGTTATTCTTATTCTTTAATTAGGAATGGAATGGAAGTTGACTGGTGGTTTTAAAGTTATTGTAAATGGATTAAACCTGGATTGCTTTATTTGATAATAAATTTTGAAAGTTTGGTAAATTAATATTGAAAGATTTAAATTAAAGTTTGGTAGATGTAAAAGAATTATGTAATTGATTTTAAGGTTAATATATTATTATAGTTGGAAGGTTAATAATTTTATAATTTAATATAAAAAAGGAATAAATTACATTTTTTTGTCTGACTCTTGAAATAAATTATGTATAAAAGATTGAAATGTCCAATATTTAGAGTGGACATTTCACTTATTATACATGATGTTTCTAATAGAAGTTTCAATATTTTATACACAAATTATTTTTAGAAATCTCAAATAATATTATAACTAATTATAAAAACCTACACATTGAGATTATAATTTTTTTGAATTAAATTATAAAGATCTATAATTTTTTAACACTAAAAACATAAAACAATTTAATAGTTTGACAAGATCAAATTTCATTTTTTTTATTAATATATTTCACTTTTCTATTTTATATGTTTCTTTGTCATCTTGAAAATGAATCACATATTACTATTGATATACTGGTCTAGCATAATAAAACTAAAAACCTAATAAAACTGAAAACCAATAAAAGTAATGTAATTCCAAATTCCACTTGGAATCATTGTGAGAATACATTCCCTAGACAAAATGAGTATTTCCATTCATCTTCCACTCCGAATTATAAAAAGATGAAAAAGTTGTCTCCATGTTCACATGTCGAATGTTGTCTCCATATTCACATGTCCACTTTCATAGGTTTAACGATAGCACCTCCTCTTTAAAAGGAATATATATTTTATCTTTTTATTAAAAGGAATTTTTATGTATTAAATTATATATATATATATATATATATATATATATATAATTTTTATATATAAAAATTTGAATTTATTTGTAATATAAAAAATAAGATTTTCATTATTAACAATTAATAATAATAATAATAATAATAATTTTTGAATAATAATAATCAATAATATTATTAAAAATTAAACAATATCTAAAAATTAAAATATCTTCATTATAAATTAACACATTAAAATAACAAAATTATAAATATAAAATAACATAACCCATTATATCTAATCATAAATATAATATTAAACAATAACATGCACCATTTGAATATTTAATAGAAGAGTATTATGATCATTTGGGATGGTCGATAACAATGGTATATGTTTCCTCCTCATCCACAATCAATACCAAATTTTTATTGGTTGACTTTTTACCTAAGTTAGAGAGTTTTCATTTTGCCTACATCTCTCACAAACCTTTCAACCAACCCTAATACAACACCTATCTTCACCACATTGTAATTGTGGTATCTAGGTAGGTGAAGTGCCATCCTTTTTAATATATTATCTTCCATTTCTGCTTTTTCTTTTTCTTTTTAAACCAACTTTATTTGAAATATTAAGTTTTATAAATAATTTTAACTTTAGCTAAAATGTTAAGTTTTAAGGACTATTACATTGAAACTTGCACACACCTTTAACTTTTTGTATAAATAAATCTTTAACTATTTGTATGAAAGTGTATCATTGAAAGGGGTAGAACTTAACGAGAGTAGCATCTTTAAAACTAACTTAATTTATATAAAAATATTTTGATTATTGAATTAATAATATTTATATAAAAATGTTATTAAAATTAAAAAAAAATCAGGAACATGGAGATTATTTCAATGAGGAGGCTTATGGTCTTTTTGTTGGGTTAAAATTGGTCAGGTCTTTTCAGATATCTAAGATTTTGATATTCAGGGATTTCATGTTGATCATAAGGATAATGATAAATAATTATTCTATTGGGGGTTATAGAATTGTGGTGAATCCTACACAAAGAATCTAGTTAATAACAATTCATACAAAGCTTGTAAATTGAGAGAAGGAGAGAAGAGATGAGATAAAACAAGCTATAGAATTGTATTCATTATTGAGTAAAATGGTAAAATACACATGATATACTCTATATGGCTAAGTGAAGTCTTTATAGTAGTGCTAGAGAGATCTAGACACTCATTGACAGAAACCAAAGTAATCTACCACCTAGTCCTAGTTAACTAATCCATGTAATCATCAGTTAATTGAGTCACACATGTGGAAGTGAGAGAAACACATGCAACTTCTAGTGATAAAACTGAGGTTGTCATGAATGCGTGACTTCCACTAGTCTAATTGAGTGTAATTAACTCTGAACTGAAGAGGGGTGCCCTATTTTGTAGGGGAATATTCTCATCTAAGGAAGTGTTCTCAACATTGGACTATCAACCTTAGGAAACAAATTACCTAGGTGAGTGTGTAATATCTCCAACACCCCCCCAAACACTGCAGTATTCCAGATATAAAAGAGTATGCAGGACATAAATATTTTAGCTATAAATGGAAGAACACAATGATATAACCAGAACAATAGCAGAATAATACCAGAATGACACCAGAAATAAGTATTATTCTAAATAGAAAAGACCAGATTGAGGATTATAAGACAGATAACACAACCAACTTCTGGATTGAGGAAGGATCGGACAAATACATACATTTCCACCATTAATCAACACATAATTTCTAAGAAAAACCTCAGAACTATCAACCCACTTCACATCATGATAATTATCAACCACGGGAAGCCTCAATGAATTCCTCACTTGTGAGCCACAAGTGATAGGGAAAAAATGATATCCAAATACAAGAAAGAGAAATCCTTAAAACCAAACCAATTCAACAACCAAGGGAATGCCATTTACTCTAATATTTCCCTACCCTCCACCCTCATATATGAGGGTGGGGGGTGGGGAAATATTAGAGTAAATGTAATACTATATGAGGGTGGGGGGTTGGGAAATATTAGAGTAAATGTAATACCTCATATATGAGGGTGT
>JZKD02S2197695.1:0-14658 GCA_000966675.3 Picea glauca | reverse complement strand
ATCCTAATGGCCAGACTAGGGGAATGGGATGGATGAGCGGGGTATAAGATGTAAAATGATAAAAGATGGTGGGAGCGGACGATGGCTCTGCAAATCCCCTTTGGTGGCTAACCAAGACCAATGAATACCAGCTTGCTAAGTTACCCCATCAATCACCCCAACAATGGTCAAGTGGATTAGTGTAAGATCCAAGCAATCATCAGAAATGAAAGGAACCTGATGCATATATAAGAAGGTTATAACAATCAAGTATGACACATACCATGATACTTCGGACCAATTACCTCATGGAGCAAGAGTCCTCTCCGATGCAGGCCCAGGCCGGTGGTGATGGAAACTACTACTGCTGACAGGACAAATCTGACGAAGAAGAAGAGAGATGGGCCCTCCAAGGCCAAGCTCAAGTCAATCCCGCTCTCGGTACTCCATGTCTAGGACCATGTGGGCCTCGAGACATGATCTCCTAGTTATCCCTAGATATCGGGGATAACAGGACACAACATATATGGTGTTCTATCCTATAGGTATACACTTATATTAATTAATCGAGAGATGCAACTTTCGTTGTATTGAATAATCAAAATGTGGAAGTGAAACATTTCGTAGAATGAATTTGTTGAGTAACTTTGACTTTAATATTATTATGCAATGCATTCGAGTCAATTTAATTAAACTTAAGAAGCCATCTTCAAGCAAAGGAGGTATGCATATTTTTAATGTAAGTACAAAGAGGTTAGAAACAATCTATAAAGAACTATGAAGTATTACATATGGTCACAATAGTTTTTTATGCATGTAAGATGGATAAGCTAGAAATTGTTTAACATTGTCATGTGTCAATTGTTGAATGAGCTATTACAATTGTTGAGTCTAAGTCCACTCTCAAGATTAAAGTGATGTCAAAGTTTGTTGCTGCATATTTGTTGACAACAATAATCATGTCAGATCCTTGATGCCAAGGTTGGTCAATTTTACTGAGACAGATAATGCTTCCATCGTTAAAGTTTTGACTTATACTCTAATCATCATCCTCTTTATGAATGATGATCCCCATTGTTAAAACATTATAAAAATAGAAATTGTGTTTTCATTCAACTTATTATGCATCAATTGCCTTGTTGTGCATATTTCTTAAACTTAGCAATCATACACATAAGAATCTCCATCTTTCATGTGTGCTTAACTTGTCAATTGACGATGTGATAGACTAATGCTCAAGCAAGATGTTATGGATCAAGGTCGATATAGTCGGAGGTATAAGCAAAGGTAGAGTAGATGGTTTGAGTACTTTGACATTGAAGGTCGAGCACATCACTAATTATAGTGGCAAGTCGAGTACAAAGGCATTCTCCCTAGCTACTCGAATAATGATGTTGGGTATGTACCAAAGTAGTATAAACTTTCAATGTTGTCTTTAAATATATATGACCAAATTGTCTCTATCTTTGAACTAGTGCGTAATAGAGTGTCCATTTTGTTGGTTCTTACACTCGTGGTTGAGTAAATATGTCTTGGACTTGTCAATGGATCCCAAGAATCATCTTGATGAATTATTCTACCGTGTCTCGCCCCTTAGGATATAATTGTGTAATTGAAGTGAGTTGGAATGACAATCTCAAATGATCCCAAAGGCTACAAACCCAAACAAGTTTGAAAATGCATTGTAATTTATAATGTTGTGAAGAGTTACATTTACATAGAGGGTAGGTTAACATCCCATGTGTGGGGGTGTGCGTGTTTGAATATGTAAAGAAGTTGAGCATGAGTATTTTTTTATGCCTATGATTTAATCATTTGTGATCCAGATGGATGTCAGTGGCCTCCCACCTATTACAACTGGTTCATTTTGGCAGTTTTCCAGTTTGGTAGTTTTTTCCTAGTTTTCAGGTCCCCAACTTCCGGGGTCGTTTCGAGGCCCTAAACGACGTTTTTATGGCTCGCCACAATTAGACTAGACACAAAGTCTGAGTCTAACGACAACATGTGTATTCCTCGGATAGACCTTTCCAATGGGCTATCGTACGACTAAAACATAGATCGTATGCAAAAGTTACGACCCTGGGAAGTTGATGTACTAGCTTACCCCAACAAGGCCCACATGACTTTTGGCGCTTCATCTCCTAGGTTTAAGTTTTTGGATGTCTAGGGTTTTGGAATTCATGTTTATTGTAAAAAGGCCTTCAGAGCCTCATTGTACTCATCTTCTTGCGAATGAGCGCAACCATCACATCTCTTCTCAGAGATAAGTTGCCACCATTCAAGCAAGCTTGTTTTCCGCTGCATTTTATAGTTTCATCTTATTTTCTTATTGAATAGAAACCAGTTTTACTATATCTTTGTTATTCTGTGTTAAGCATATTTTAATAATAATCTGTACACATTTCGTTCTTCTCATAAAATCTGGATCAGTGGTATCATAGCGGTCTGCTCCTTGTCGTTCTTAATGCATGTCTTCGACGAGGCCAGGGTACAAAGAATTGGATCTTGAGCTTGTTTCTCTTGAGGAAAAAATCTCTCGCATGCCCAAGCGACCTCTCATGGAGGGAGAAAAGAAAGACGACAGGACAGGAGAAACTTTCAAAATGTTGCTCGAGGAAGCCCTCACGCAACAAAGGAATGAGATGATGGATAATTTTGCGCAAATCTAAAAGCTTGCTTATGTTTGGAGTTCAATTGCGATGTGCATGTAGAGGGTAACTTATTTCTTTTAGCATCGAACTGTGGAGTGCATTGTTAATTTGGGAATTTGCATAGTGGAATTGCTTCTATTATTGGGAAAAGGTTCAACCAACACATGCATGCAAATCCAACATCGAGCCAATCTAGAAATAGAGCAGTGAACCAGATCTGAAGACTAAGAAATTGCAGTGTAATCCACTCAAAGTTGCATCGAGAACGGAGATATCATTTCATGCATGTTGGAGAAGAGAAAATGAAGGAGCTTGTACTCAGCTTGATAGAGAATCCAATTGAATTTCCACAGAGGATCCATGTCAGTGAAACAGATAGGCCATTGACCTATCATTTATAGATCAATACATTAAGAATGATGTGATTATTTATCAATTCTCTGGGATATGAGAAAACCCTCTGGTGGTTCCTCAAAACCAAATGGAAAATCAAAGGCTCTCTCAATCTTAAACTATGTGCTAATAGTTTTTCTATTATGATTTTATTAGAGATATAGGACAGGGAGAGGATATTTGAGGTTGGGCCTTGTTTTCTTAACTCTATTGATTACATATGCAATATTAGACTAACCACTTTAACCCACACATAAAAGACTCTTCGAGGCATTAATTTAAACAAGTACTACAGTGGTAGCGATGTCCCTACCGTAAAAGGATGTGGTAATAGGGATGTTATGCAGTAATAGCAGGATAGCCAACAACAATTAAAATAATAGGCGAAGAGTTGGACACTGACGTGAAATGTTACCTTCATTCTTCCTCCGTATAGTCAGCTTCAGAATGTGGACAATATCATAACCAAGTATGTCATATGATCACAATCAATCATAATCATGATTCACGGGTGCTCAATAGTCTAGAATCAAGACTCAAGAGTCTAATCTGGAATCATCTGACTCGGTGGTTTTATGTTGATTCTGTAGTTTCTTCCAAGACTCGACAGATTTAGGGGCGTTTGGGAAGTTTTTGGGAGGGTCAGCCTTGCTCTGGGGCAAACCACTGAGTCTGGGTCAAACCAACTCGGCTAGGGTGGAGAGAATCACATACACTCAGTGACTTGAGAGTCTACCCGTAGAGTCCTGTAAATATATAGGGTTTTGTTCCAAATTTTTTTTGTAAGGTTGAGCCTAACAACCATTCTCATGACTTGAGTAATCCTTGAGTAATCCTTTAGTAGCTCATTCTTTTGTGTTAGCGATAAATGTATAGCTGGGAAATTCCTATTACTATTACGTGACAATGTGTTGATGTGTTCCCATTAACTATACACAAAGTTTGGAGCAAAGTTGCAGCTAAGTTGGGAAAAAGATTATTGTTATTTTAAACAATACTCACCAAAATATGATAACAGAAACTTACCAAAATCCGATGACAGAAACTAAAATTTATTTAAATATGATAACAGAAACTTACCAAAAACGATAACGTGGGTCGTTCTCTAAAGTCATCCATTTCGGTTGCGTCCTAAGGTTCACTGTGTAGAAATATTAAAATAACAATAAATAAAATCTCAATTGTCGTTGACCATGTGATCATGACAATGCATTTGCTCTTGGAAGTGTTAACCACTACAACTTATTTTTTGACACATATCTATTAGCTCCTCTTAATGTTAACCCTTACAACTTATTCCTTGACACTTGCATTTACATGCAGGGGTTGACAACTGGTGGAGTTCTTTGACACTTGCATTTACGTGCAGGGGTTGACAACTGGTGGAGTTCTTTGACACTTGCATTTACATGCAGGGGTTGACAACTGGTGGAGTTCTTTGACACTTGCATTTACATGCAGGGGGTTGACAACTGGTGGATATGCATGCGAGAAGGAATAAGTTGCCATTGTAATTGCAATAGCAAATGTTGGCACTGGTGCATCTGCTTTTTCGAATGTTGGTGGTGAAGAAACTGCCTTTGGTCCTGCTTTTGCTACCATTACTTTAGCTTCCTTTATATCTGCTCCTGCTACCCTTTCCATTTTAAATCTTATTTCTACACTACATTCTCGAATTGGACTCCTCTTACTTTTGAACTACGGCTTCAAGTACCTCTGCAAGCAGTAAATACATATGTCGTATATCTAACCTGTTCTCCAGCTCGACTCTGAAGCACAACAACTCGCAGACTGAATCATTGCATCAGAAATATGGATCATGGCTCTCTTTGGGGACGGGGTATTGCAACAGGTGGGGACTTATAACATTCTGAGCACGTCGAATCTAGAATAGGTATCCCAGCTAAGTATCCTGGCTAGTTCAGAGGGTTTGTCTCCTCACCCATGCTTGGAGAGGAAAACGAGTAGTTGATGGATGGTTATCCAAAGTTTACGATGTTTCTTTTCAGTATTAGATGTCTAGAAATATTAACTTGCAGCCATCTCTTCTTTGAGTTCTAGTGAAGCGAGTTGCAAAGCAACTAACTTGAACTGAAACTCCAAAAGGACAATTGTTTTTTATCTCCCACACTATTGATGATTGGATTAGGTCCGAGAGATAGAATGAACCCCCAACAGTAGTTGGTTCTGTTTGTTTTGCAGTTTATTCAGGTGTTTCGGTTTGGTTCAATAGTGACCTTCCTTCAATCAGTCGGTCTCAACCTTTTCCGAAATCGTTCAGCAAGAAGCAGTCCTTCTCTGTCTGCTATGGGATGACCAAATGGCCTTCTGAACATTCGATGGAGCGTGTCTAGCTCTGAAGGTGAGGTTGTATGGAAACATTAAAAGGTAAGGCAATTAAGAAGGGTAAAGAGTAAATGACTACCATGCCTCCCCTCGATAGGAAGCATTCCTAGGAATAATCAGTGCTCCGAAAAGGATGAGAAGAATCAGTTATCCGAAAAAGATGAGAAGAATCAGTTATCCGAAAAGGAGGAAAGGATGATGTCCACTATATAATATTTTGGGGGAGATTTAGTGGAGAAGAAGGGGGGCTCGCTTCACTAAACTTGAGGGATCCACAGTTATCCGTATTGAAGGTACAGTGTGGTATTTCTGGGTTCTGAGGCAGATTATTCTCCATCTGGGTTCCATAAGTAACATTTTTAAGTAGGCGACTTGATGACTTAAAGAATTCCCTCCACCTTTGTCCTGGGCGCAGACCAAGCAACTTTTCTCTTCTGCCTGCGCTTGTATTCGGGTGATTCTTCGAGCCGCTTCAACCACTTGTACTAAATCACATGAAAATCATACTAGAATATATCGTACTTGTCTCGGCTTGGTCTATGATACAACATTCTTCTGTGCATTTGACCTGAATCTCCATGCAACATATCTAAGTTGTTCTTTATAGAAGGGTCTGGCTCGACAGATTCTATTGCAAAATCAAGGAAAGTGCAACCTCACCCAAGGTATGAGGGTTAACACCGGAGGGTAGTATAACATAGGCGCCGACGGTTGCTTTAGCAGAACAAATAGCCCAGCAACAACACTAAGTTGATCATCTAACCTTCAACTGACATAAAGCATATTTGGAAGAGATCAAATTCATTTCCTAAAATAGGAGGAAGTTGGATAAAATGTCGTCGAGCTAACCATCCTTCCCTACATCCATTGTCCAACCAAGCTCTATAGCTGGCTGTCGGGCAAAGGAGCTGCAACTAAGCCATTGAGATTCGATACAGCATTGCACCAGCGTTAGAGAAAACTTCAAAAAAGAATCTTACTTGGTACGACACTTAGAACGAATATGTCTAAGAAATAAAAACCCTATTTTTTGTTTTAACTTAAAATAGCATTTGGTTCAAATAATAGTCAGGTAATAGATCTCTTCTTCTATCTCTTTCTCCTTTACCTATCAATGATTTTGTTAACATTGCAGATGACACTCTCTTACATGTTTAACACTATGGGTCTATGTCTCCATCCCTTATTCTTCATGATCTACTATATGTTCCTTAGTTGAGGACAAACTTGCTTTATGTTAGCCACCTTGCTTTGCTGCTAACCATCTTCGTTTCCTTTTTTTTCTTATGAGTGTCTTATCCAGGATCAACCCACGAGTTGGCTGGTTGGGAAAGCTCTATTATGTGGAGATATTCTTTTCTACATTCCTCTTTTTCAGCTGCTTCAATAGGAACTAAGAATAAGGAATGGAGAGGGAAACTGTATCCTCGGAGGGGAATAAGGTGGATCTACATGCCTAGAAAGGAAGCAGTTGATCGAGATGCAGGGGATTAAACTAAATCTATGGATGGAAGAGTAGCAAGCAGTCAATCACAACAAAGATAAAATGCGGTGAGCGATGCAGAGAAGTACTTTCAAAATCGGTACTAAAATGGGACTATTGATGCCCTCTCGTGAAGGCGGTGGCGCTGGTAAAATGGGACTATTGAGGCCCTCTAGTTGAGGCCCTCTCGTGAAGGCGGTGGCTGCAATTTTTAAAGCCCTGCATACACAGATCGATCTGTTTGATGGTGTTGTCATAGCGGTCGAGTCGGTGACCACAATTTTTAAATACCTGGCATACACAGGTGGCCAAATTTTTTAAATACCTGGCATACACAGATTGATTGGTTGATGGTGCTGGCCACAATTTTTAAATCCCTGGCATACACATATTGATCGGTTAATGGTATTGTCAAGACGGTGGAGACGGTGGCTACAATTATTAAAGCGGGTGGAGACAGTGGCTGCAATTATTAAAGCCCTCTATAGGTTTGATAGTCAATATAAAGTTTAATAGGCATGGTCAATATAAAGTTTAATAGTCAATATAATGTAGATCTTTTCCAAGCAACTAAAAATATGTATGCCAGGATTTCCAATAACATTAGGAAGACAATAAAACATTAGGAAGACATTAGGCGGTCAATATAATGCAAATCTTTGCCAAGATTTTCAAATCCTTGTCATGATTTCTCATAAAACATTAGTTCCAAATCATTGTCACGATTTCTCATAAAACATTAGTTCCAAATCATTGTCATGATTTCTCATAAAACATTAGGACATTAGGAAGGGAGAAAAAAAAACTAAATTTATTAGATGTAATCATCCAAACTTAGGATACATAAAGGTATATGTAACTGCATAAAAGAAACCCGACAATAAGAGTCGAAGATTATTAACCAATAGGAAGTCAAATAAAAGTAAATAAAATATTTAAAAAAATATTATTTTATTTTTCTTATTCAAAACTTTGAAAATCATACAAAAATACATTTGTCAATCACAAACTAATTGAAGTCAACACTCTATCGAACGCTAGAGTCAAAATACATTTGTCAATCACAAACTAATTGAAGATCAACGCTCTATTGAACGCTAGAGTCCTGGCCTTCGGCATGGACTAATAAGAAGGTACTTGCTTATGTTGGTTTATGGGATTTTGGAACAAATTTATTATGGAAGACATTGGGAATACATCGAGAGTCTACATAAAATCATTGAAAGTCACGCAAAGAAGAAAAAGTAAACTTATTACACTTACAATATTTATATTTTGATGAATCTCTCAAATCTTCTTTATAATATATTATTGTGGAATATCAATATGATGGATACACATAACGGATGATTTGAAGGCTCTACAAAAGTAAATTCCAATTCCAAAGTGAAAAGAAAGCAATGGGAAAGGAAACCTTAAAAGTAAGAAGTAGTTCAAAATTAGTTAGAAAATTCATCTTGGGTAGACGAGAATGAAGAACCCAACCAAAAAATGAAGAGGGCCAATGTTAAAAACAAGAATGAAGAACCCAACCAAAAAATGAAGAAGGCCAATGTTAAAAAAAAAAAGTCATGAATAACAACCGTAAGAGAAACCTTTGAACTCAAAGGGATCAATAGAAACATTTTTTACCATGATGCACTACAACCAATGAAACAAAGTTAACAAAGTTCAAAGGGATCAATAGAAACATTTTTTACCATGATGCACTACAACCAATGAAACAAAGTTAACAAAGTTCAAGAGACAATAAAAAATCAAAAATAAATTATAAATGAGCAAAGATGAAATAATAATAAGATAAAAGGATGAAATTAAAAAGAAACAACAAAGAAATGGTGGAAGGAAACAAAACCACACAAAGCATAGTGAGTGAAGAGATATTATAAGCAATTATAAATCTATACCAACTTGAATTTGAAGAGACACAACAAAACAAATAAATGATCAAGATGGTATAGAAAAACACAAGAAATATCAAGGGAAGGCAGGGATGAAGTATACCTATAGTTATGAGGATTCAACAATGTCTAAATTTATGTAGATTATTATAATAATAATAATCTATTTTTAAGGTCACAGTTAAGTCACACCAAATTTGTGTATGAGACCCTCTTGTTTGTGGGACAAGGGACCCCCTCTGCCTAGCGATTTGACTGGTAAAGTCTACGGAGGTATACATACCCTACCCCCTTCTGGATTTGAACTTATGACCTCTTAGGAGGAAACACATGTTCTTAACCATTAGACCCACTTAGGCTGTATAAGTGAGGATAAAATCAAATTCTTCAAATTCATGTTCACCTTGATGAATGGAAATGGTAAAATAAACTTCAATAAATAAATAAAAACTTCATCAAAGTTTTGAATATCAAATTTAATCTTACAAAAACTAAAAATAAATTAAAAAAACAAAAATATAATTGAATAAAACTCGGAAAATTATAATCTTCTAATTAATTAAATAGAAATTACAAATAATTAAGATAATAAAGAAAACATACCTCCCAATTTATGCATACAATTAACAATGAAAAAATTATCATAAATTTATATTTGAGACTTAAATTCCATACTAAGAGGGAGGTTATTAAAACATAATAATGTGATGAAAAAACTATTATTAAAATATAATATTTCCATGGAAAAACCAAACCTCAATGGAAAAACCATTATTAAAATATAATATTCCCATGGAAAAACCAAACCTATGAGTATTTAAGAAACCAAGTGTAACTTGCAAGATTTTGGAACAACATAACTTTAGTTTAACACCCAGCTTTGAAAAAGAACATCAAGTTATGGTAGCAACTCGCAAGTAGATGCCAAGGTTCTAGGGTGTATAACCTACAACAAAATCCAAATAATTTAAAAATAAAAATATAAGACACAAACATCAAAGTAGTTTAGTTTTTTTATCAAAAAATAAAGCTAGAAGAATAGGTACAAGAAGAGATTCTTGATATTGAATTGTAAACGAAATAACCAAAGATTCAACTATACAAACAAGAATAAAATAATGGAAAAAATAATGGAAAGTGGAGGAAATTTTTTTCTCGAAAATAATGGAATGGAATTAGGTGGTCGAAGGAAGTAATAAAAACTCCCTCTTAATTATGCTATAAAAACTCCCATTCCCTCTTAATTATGCTATGAACTTTTATGAACTTTTATTTTATGGACACTTATGTGTAGAAGTTTATTAAAAGAGCAAAATAAAGTATGGGCCTCTTAATTATGCTAATAAAAACTCCCACTCCCTCTTAATTATGCTATGAACTTTTATTTTATGGACACAAAATTCCCACTCCCTCTTAATTATGCTATGAACTTTTATTTTATGGACACTTATGTATAGAAGTTTATTAAAAGAACAAAAGAAAGTATGGGAAGTTGAGGAGAAACTATTCCTAAAAATAGTGTAGAAGTTTATTAAAAGAACTAAAGAAAGTATGGGAAGTTTAGGGGAAAATATTCTTAAAAATAATGGGATTAGATGGTTGAAAGAAACAATAAAAACTCTTAATTATGTTAGAAATGTTTATGGGCATTTTTTTTTTAAAGTTTATTAATTTCTTTTATAGGATCACTTATTGTGCCCTAAGCTTAGGAGACAATTTGAAAAAAAAAATCCTATTAATTTTCACTCCCCTAAAGTTAGTGGGAATTTATAAGATGACAATTCTTTAGGTAAAGAATTGGCTAGTTTTTATAACAAGTGAAATTTGATGTAAAAAATGTGTAGGCTTTTCAAAGTGGATTCAATAGATTCAAAAGGACTTATTTTTTCTTAATTTTTTTTTGCGGGTTCAAGATTTTGATCTTTAACTCACAATTTATTTAATCAAATACTTGAAACGAAGACTCATAATTAAGGGGCAACAAGTGTTAGGTGGGTGGAGGTCATTTTTTATCCCAAGGGAAAACAAGAAATTGATTTCCCTTGGGGCTTAGGTGAGACCACCAATAATTAGGTAGAAGAACTAACATTGTTGCAAGGCATCATGGTATTGAAGCAAAAAGAGATAAATCATATCTCAATGATTGGATATTCCATAGTAATAATTCATCATATGTTTTATCAATCATTGCCTCAAGACACTTGGTTGAGTAGGCATGTTTTTGGAACTCAAAAAATGGTAAAAAGCTTTGAAATTGAAGGTTATTATCATGTCTTAATATTTCATAACTCCATTGCAGACAAATAAGAAAATAAATCATGCAATCTACAAGCAGGGATAGTGAGAATAAAAGGTGGATAAATAACACTCATCTCCCTTGAGTCAACTATCAAGCATATTATTAAAAATGAAGAATTTGTTGTCAAAGGGAAAAGTGGTGTGGGGCATCTAAGAG
Source organism: Picea glauca (assembly GCA_000966675.3). Classification (NCBI taxonomy): domain Eukaryota; kingdom Viridiplantae; phylum Streptophyta; class Pinopsida; order Pinales; family Pinaceae; genus Picea; species Picea glauca. The sequence continues at coordinate 3,450 of JZKD02S2197695.1, read as the reverse complement.
GTGTAATCAAACATTAATGAGCCCTTTTCAATGCATGCCTCCATACTTTATGCCACAGGTGGTCTCTCTTTTCAATCTTGTAAGAATGGGATATGATTTTACATGTGGTTCAATCCTTATATTAATATGGAAATCGCTCTCTATTGTAGATGTTGTGGTGTTATGTCATGTTTGTGGTTTTCAAAAATATTAGGGTTAAGAGGGGATTTATATGTGATATAGTGTAATGTGTTATGAATGATGGAATTTTGTTAGGTTTGGTTTTTCCAAAATTTGGGTTTGGAGGGGAAGAAAAGTATTGTTTAAGGTTTAGAGGGAGGGTAGGGTAGGGGAGAAAAGGAAAAGTGTGTTTTTTCCAAAATTTGGGTTTAGAGGGGAGGGGAGGGGAAGAAAAATATTGTTTAAGCTTAAGAGGGAGGGGAGGGGAGAAAAGGAAAAGTGGTGTTTAGGTCATTGTATTAAGATTATTGGTGGTTTTTGTGTCATGTTTAGTGGGTCCTCTTAACTTGTTCATAATAATTATAAGTTTCACTATTCAAATGATAGTGATATAAATACATCGTTGTATCCATGTGTTGAGATTTTATTTTATATTAATACTCTCCAAAAAAATATCTATATGTCAATATTTTGTTTCATATTACTATTTTACATATAAAAAGTGAACTTTAATATATATTATATATCATCATACTTAAAAGGTGTTTGAGAGGAGGATTGTTGTGCCAATTTTTTTTTATTATATTCTAAGTTTTCCCATAAAAGAAGTGTTGCACAAGGCATTTTTTAATCATCATTCTAGTTTTTCCATTTATTTTAGTTAAGAGATATGAAGACAAGGAAAATATTATAAGTTTTATTGTTTTTATAGTTATATAAATTTATAAGTAATTTAAAATGGATAAATAAAGGATGGAAAGTTTATTATGGATTTGAAAACAATTGTAAATTAGTGGACATTTGTCTTTGGGATAAGAAGAACTCCTCTTTGAGACTCTTGTCACTTTTGATATCTTATATGGTTGTGAAGTTTGGGGTTGCAACGTCTCTAGAGAATCGTTGAGAAAGATAAACTAAATCCAAAATCATTTATACCTTATAATCTTAAAATTAAAGTCAATACACCTTATCCTATCATCCTTATAAAAATGAGTCTTTCCTCCGTTGAGCATGACTATGACTAGATACTTGATGTACAAGACCAAGATAAACAACATGGAAGACAAGGGGCTTCCTAATGTTGCTTCAAAATCCAGTCAAAAACCACCTGCAGCTCAAGCGAAGTTGGCATGAAGATGCAAAGCCTTGGCTAAATCATTGGGGTGTTGAGGTATAGGTCACTTCGCAACATAATGATAATACTAAAAAATATTATTACATCTAAGTTTAAAGAGAATTTGGAGTGTGATAAAGAATTAGAGGATAAGACACAATTACAATATTACACGGAGGTGGTGAACCCTACTCTACGATATCAAAAGCAACTCTTTGTTTTAACTAGTGTAAAGAAGAAAATCAACATTTCTAAAATAGAACAAACTCTCATGAGCTCTATGGTGAAATTGCATCCCTCATTTTGACATAACACAATTTACTCACACAAGTGAGATCTGAATTTTTGCGCTCTTCTTGGGTAGATTTGTTGTCTAAGGGAGGCGCACTTGCTATTGGAAGGATATTTTGGCATTTATGGCATTTCTCTCAAGGAAGGTTTACAACTAGGGTTTGCTTATGCTTTTCTTCGTGACATGTAAGTAAATTTTCTTGCAAAACTTCTTAAATGAATGGTTGTAGGTGTAATTTCTTGCATTTACTTATAATATTGCTGATTTAGAACCCTAGGTAACAAGCACACAAGTAGGCCATTATTGGAGAGAGATATTTTTCAGCCACTGAAGGAAAGAGATTAAGCCTAGCCTTTGCTACACTTATCTTGTTTCTTCCCTTGAGCTAGCGTTGAAGTTTATAAGTTGTAAAAAGGAGACGTCCTAAGCCTAGGTTGCCTACACCTAGGGTTTTCACCTTCTAGGGTTTGAAAGCCTTGTCTTTGCAACTCTTTCTCCCTTAGACTTATTCTTTAGGCTAGTCATTTTGCCAAGTTGATTTAGAGAAGGAGGAAAGAGCACGAGGCCTTGCTTAAGCAACACCGAAGTGAGCCTCTTTCCCCTAGGGTTTTGATTATAGGGCCCTGCCTTTGCAACACCATAGAACCCTACCTTCTAGTCTTTGAGTCATCATCCTTTCAAGACCTTGTGCTCTTATCTTTTGACTCCATATACCCTAAGGCACTGATATTTGACCTCCAACGTTGAAGCTTTAGTGTACAAAACTACTTTCGAAACTATAATTTTGAAACCCTAACTAACCAAACTAACCTAATTAGGGCTGACGTCACAGTTGGATATTTCATCTTGACACAACAAAAGTGTAATATAAGCAATTAAATGATGATTTTAAGCATTTATTGAGCAAAGTGTGAATTAGATACATTGGTGGCTTAGTCATCTCCTTAGATATTGATGAATTGATGGTCTTTCATAGCTAATTGACAAAACGTTGGATTCATTTTACATCTATTGCAGTACATTGCTTATTAATAATATTATATAGTCAATGAAGTACTAACCCTTTGAGTTATAGCCTGCATATATATATTGTCTTGTTGTTGTCTTGTTCCGGGCAGGTGTTTTCAATAGGGCATACACTTCATTTATTGGCTGATTATCCGGACCATCTAACATTGGTGGTAACCTATGAGGAGGGAACTCTAAAACTTGACCTTATACTTTATGCCTCTTCAAACCCCAGGTTGTCGGGGACGTCTCCCCTGGGCTAACCTCCCTAAACAGAAAGAACCTCCCCATCGAGGTGACATTGGGTGGGGAAGGTTCCTGTTACACCAGTTTGATCTCTATCCTTTAGCCTATGACCTAAACTACAAACTATGCGATAACAAGACTCTTGTCACTTTTGATATCTTATATGGTTGTGAAGTTTGGGGTTGCAACGTCTCTAGAGAATCATTGATAAAGATAAACTAAATCCAAAATCATTTTATAACTTATAATCTTAAAATTAAAGTCAATACACCTTATCCTATCATCCTTATAAAAACGAGTCTTTCCCCCATTGAGAGCATTACTATGACTAGATACTTGATGTACAAGACCAAGATAAACAACATGGAAGACAAGGGGCTTCCTAATGTTGATTCAAAATACAATAAAAAACTACCTGCAGCTCAAGTGAAGTTGGCATGAAGATGCAAATCCTTGGCTAAATCATTGGGGTGTCGAGCTAGAGGTCACTTCACAAAATATCGATAATACTAAAAACTATTATTACATCTAAGTTTAAAGAGAATTTGTAGTGTGATAAAGAATTAGAGGATAAGACACAATTGCAATATTACAAGGAGGTGATAACCCTAATCTACGATATCAAAAGCAA
>JZKD02S2197684.1:22019-40289 GCA_000966675.3 Picea glauca | reverse complement strand
GAACTTCAATATGAATAACCTCTCACGGTCATCGCTCCTCCACAAGGCTACACTGATACACAACTATCGCCTCTTTGGCAATGAATCTTTTCCAACATGCGGCACATGGATCTCTGCACGTAGATTAAGTAGAAATTCGCCCCTCCTCCAACACACAACAGTCAGATTGCCCCTCTTCCAACACACAACACTCAGATCGCCCAAATGCTCTCTGCATATACCAAGGTCAATGTTCCTCCCAATAGGTACCAGAAGCGTTAGGGAAAAGAATAATGCCCCTGCAACAAACTCAGATATCGTCCTAGCAAGCCAGATCTCATCCAATTCGGTTCACATGTTCTGATACCACTTGTTAGGCAGTCAAAATAAAACATAACAACTACAAAGCATAAAACTGAAAACAACAAACCAAATATAGCAGAAAACAACAAACCAAATATAGCAGCATTCACACAATTGACAGAGTTATTTATGTGGAAATCTTATGTGGAAATCCAATGCCGGGCAATGATAGTAGTTATTTTTTTATTCAAAGGATATTTACAATAGTCAACTTAGGCATACAACCATCCTCTCCTTTCATACACACAACACCTCAGTATTGCGTCTTGTTCTCACACACTCACTACACATTGCACTCTCACCTCTATGGGTATGCTCGTATATATAACATCTATCACTAAGTTACACAAACTGATCATCAATAGATCACATAGTTACACAAACAATTCATAAATAAATTGCATGCATGTGAATGTGACCGATTGAGAAAATTCGTTAGCATATTTCCAACACCTATACCTACACCATTATTTTGTGCTCCAGATCGATCAATGTGCTATGGATGCCACGTCATGGTCTAGTTTATGTTCCAACAACATTTTTGTGCTCCATATTCCACAGCCTTTTCGATAAATCTTTTATTCGAATTCTTATGCACTCCTCACTGGCTACACCTTCTGGTTCTAGTTCTTCAGCTGTTACGAATTGTTGCAGATCCTCAACACTTGTGGTTGCTTAAGATATTTCTATCAATTTCATGGATTTTTTTTCTTTTTCAATGACTATAATTTAAGTCACTCAACACCTATTTTAGTTATTTTCCACCGCCTATGAACATCTTTCTAGCGAACAGAAATTGTATATCTTACCAACCACCTGTACCACCAACATAACCACAATTGATGCATCTACCTCAATTTATGACCACCACTCCTCCACTTTGAGGTTAATTATATGTACGTTTTATTCCTCCTAATAGTTTTTAAGAATCATTGAATACTATGGGTCTGTGTTGGAATACTACCTAGATCCTCCTGTGGTTTCCGCCAAATGGTCAATTTCACTACCATCGTTCTTCCAAGGATGAAATCTTAATTCAGCTGGGAAACTGGCCACTGCCTTACTTGTAGTGTTCGATCATACCATGTCATGTCATTCTCATGCATACTACATGTCGTTGCCTTTAATTCTGCCACCTACATGTCATGTCATCTCAAACCCACGCCACCACATTTAAATCGTTTATCATTATTTGCTATTATGAAAGATTTTTCCTTAAAGGATATGTCTTTCGAATGGTGATTAAGTCTCTGCCTACCTTTTCACATGATGACAAAATCCTTCCCTAATTGAGAGATGTTCTTATTGTTCACCACCCATTCCATCCCTTTTGTTACCTGAGCTTGATACTCTCTGCTACAATGGGAAGATCAGTAGTCAAGCTTGTGAAGAAATCTAGATGTACTGTGAATCTTTCGGGAGGCAAGATGGCTGGTTTATTTTGAACGGTTTGTAGGGGTTCGACACCACAATATTTGTGGATTTCACCAAGTCATTTAGAGTGTCATCTATTGTGGTAAGGGGATTGAGGAGTAATATTTTATAGGACACCATTTCATGGGTTACAGGGCTACCGAGAATAGGGGATAGGTGGTTTGAAAAATGGATTATAGTGAATACTGTGTGCTTGCACTTTCTAGTGGGTGATGAGACTATTGAAAAATGTCGTTAAGGCGACCTTGGGATAATGTTGCATATTTCATTTAGAAATACATCACATTTGAGGGATGATACAGCCTCCTGTCCAGCCATCATTTTAAACCGCTAACCCACTTGAGACACCAATGTCTCATTTTCATGCCAGTTTTCCTACACCAATCATTGCAACTGATGTCAAGGATGGTAGTTGAAAGTAAAAACTCTTAAAAGAGTTTGGCTCAACCTGGATTGATCAAATTGCTGGTTTTAGATTCTCTCTAGTAGCATAATCTTATGTGGGATACCCTTTTTGTAGGTCCAAGGCCACAAGTGGTAGTAGATGGTGTGCAATTTGAAGCAACAGAGGAAGATCAAGTAGCAGAAGAAGGGAAAGTAGTAGAATCTACAAAGGATGGAGAGGACAAACCCTTAACTAAAGGGGGAAGTCCTAGCCATCAAAGGATTGATATTTCTTAAGACTCTTTATACGTGGCAAGTTCTCCAATAGGTAATAAAGTCATCATGCAAGAAACAACATCTATTTAATGAAACTTAAAATACAGGACACAGTCTACAACGACAACAGAAGCTATAAGGGAGCCACAACAAAACACAAGTGTTGTAGATGCTACACAGGAAATCAAGCAGGCCACAACCATAGAAGTAGTTGCTATAGAAGCTCAGCCAGTCAAAAAGAAAGAGAAGGGTATCAACCACTTACCTGGTAAACCTCATCACCAGAAACCCTTAAGCATGGACCATCTTATGCCACATTATGGAAAATTAATAAAAGGTTAAGAAATATGAATAGGAGGTTGCACTAGAAATGGGCTATTACCCAAGATAAAATAAAAATATGGTATGCCTAGGTAAACCATAGATACATTGGCCCAAGTTGTTAAGGAATGGTGCGAAGAACTTCCACTTTCGTGGCTTTGCATGAAGGTGGCATTAGAGGAAAAAATTAGAGTATAAATATATGATTGATAATATTGTTCAAGATCAGGGAAAATTTGCTACAGAACCAACATAACCCATTGCTACTTAACCTACTATTGACAATAGTGTTGTAAAACCTATTGGAGATAGTATGGTTACAGAACCTAGCATTGACCAAATTGCTTTGGAACCTACCATTAATGTAGTTGCTACATAAGGAGATGGGATACCTACTCAACAAGCACCCTAAAAATAAGTACTTATTGGTATGCCTAGAAATGGAGTAGTGGAAGTTAGAGTACACATGGTGGAAGGAAACTTAGTGGGATCTTTTGAAATTGGTCGATTAAGAACCGAACTCATGAAATGGTGATCAATGGCTAAATCACTTGGAAAGGTTGTCATTTTATTGCAAGATCACCACCAAACCACTCATCATTTGGGAAACATTGGGTTGATTTCTACACCAGAAGTGAGGAAAAATGGAGTTTCTTATAGACAGAAAGGAAAAAGGTTCAAGAGGCTCCATGGACAGTTCAAGGACCGACAACCGAGGTACCAATAGTTAAAACAAGATAAAAAGTATATGTGTCATTTATCTCACATGACCCTTGCTTGCAGGTGTCCTTCCCCTATATATTCAAACTATTTGAGGGAATAATGAATATCATTCCAGATGCATACCCTGGATGCAGGAAGATCATGTAATATTCTAGTTCTTGAACACTTTTATAGTTATATTATAATTGTCATGGAGAAGACCAAAATTTATTATGTGAGTTATATCAACACAACTTTATGCTGGATGCTCAAGACAAATGGCACGTGAATGGGACCCTAACCCCTTTGTGGGGGGTATAAAGCTAAGGGCCTTTGCTTCATTCATGACTCATCAGATTCAATGGAGAAATGCGTTGTCTCACCTGGAGTATACTAAGTTGAATGACAGTTAATGGGTGAGAGGGGAGCATCCTGTTCCCTCCACAGTTATCTCCACAATTATATTAGAAAAAAAAAATTTGCTCATGCAGTCTTGTTTTGTTTCTTCCATTCTTAAAACTCAGTGAATGGCTATTTGTAACAGTGGGGATTGGATTAGCACAAAAAAGGATGGAAACCCTACTTTGCTGCCAAAGACGGTGGGGGNCCTGCTGTCTCAGACGAACTTCAATATGAATAACCTCTCACGGTCATCGCTCCTCCACAAGGCTACACTGATACACAACTATCGCCTCTTTGGCAATGAATCTTTTCCAACATGCGGCACATGGATCTCTGCACGTAGATTAAGTAGAAATTCGCCCCTCCTCCAACACACAACAGTCAGATTGCCCCTCTTCCAACACACAACACTCAGATCGCCCAAATGCTCTCTGCATATACCAAGGTCAATGTTCCTCCCAATAGGTACCAGAAGCGTTAGGGAAAAGAATAATGCCCCTGCAACAAACTCAGATATCGTCCTAGCAAGCCAGATCTCATCCAATTCGGTTCACATGTTCTGATACCACTTGTTAGGCAGTCAAAATAAAACATAACAACTACAAAGCATAAAACTGAAAACAACAAACCAAATATAGCAGTATTCACACAATTGACAGAGTTATTTATGTGGAAATCCAATGCCGGGCAATGATAGTAGTTATTTTTTTATTCAAGGGATATTTACAATAGTCAATTTAGGCATACAACCATCCTCTCCTTTCATACACACAACACCTCAATATTGCGTCTTGTTCTCACACACTCACTACACATTGCACTCTCACCTCTATGGGTATGCTAGTATATATAACATCTATCACTAAGTTACACAAACTGATCATCAATAGATCACATAGTTACACAAACAATTCATAAATAAATTGCATGCATACACATTAACATAATTGCATGCATGTGAATGTGACCGATTGAGAAAATTCGTTAGCATATTTCCAACACCTATACCTACACCATTATTTTGTGCTCCAGATCGATCAATGTGCTATGGATGCCACGTCATGGTCTAGTTTATGTTCCAACAACATTTTTGTGCTCCATATTCCACAGCCTTTTCGATAAATCTTTTATTCGAATTCTTATGCACTCCTCACTGGCTACACCTTCTGGTTCTAGTTCTTCAGCTGTTACGAATTGTTGCAGATCCTCAACACTTGTGGTTGCTTAAGATATTTCTATCAATTTCATGGATTTTTTTTCTTTTTCAATGACTATAATTTAAGTCACTCAACACCTATTTTAGTTATTTTCCACCGCCTATGAACATCTTTCTAGCGAACAGAAATTGTATATCTTACCAACCACCTGTACCACCAACATAACCACAATTGATGCATCTACCTCAATTTATGACCACCACTCCTCCACTTTGAGGTTAATTATATGTACGTTTTATTCCTCCTAATAGTTTTTAAGAATCATTGAATACTATGGGTCTGTGTTGGAATACTACCTAGATCCTCCTGTGGTTTCCGCCAAATGGTCAATTTCACTACCATCGTTCTTCCAAGGATGAAATCTTAATTCAGCTGGGAAACTGGCCACTGCCTTACTTGTAGTGTTCGATCATACCATGTCATGTCATTCTCATGCATACTACATGTCGTTGCCTTTAATTCTGCCACCTACATGTCATGTCATCTCAAACCCACGCCACCACATTTAAATCGTTTATCATTATTTGCTATTATGAAAGATTTTTCCTTAAAGGATATGTCTTTCGAATGGTGATTAAGTCTCTGCCTACCTTTTCACATGATGACAAAATCCTTCCCTAATTGAGAGATGTTCTTATTGTTCACCACCCATTCCATCCCTTTTGTTACCTGAGCTTGATACTCTCTGCTACAATGGGAAGATCAGTAGTCAAGCTTGTGAAGAAATCTAGATGTACTGTGAATCTTTCGGGAGGCAAGATGGCTGGTTTATTTTGAACGGTTTGTAGGGGTTCGACACCACAATATTTGTGGATTTCACCAAGTCATTTAGAGTGTCATCTATTGTGGTAAGGGGATTGAGGAGTAATATTTTATAGGACACCATTTCATGGGTTACAGGGCTACCGAGAATAGGGGATAGGTGGTTTGAAAAATGGATTATAGTGAATACTGTGTGCTTGCACTTTCTAGTGGGTGATGAGACTATTGAAAAATGTCGTTAAGGCGACCTTGGGATAATGTTGCATATTTCATTTAGAAATACATCACATTTGAGGGATGATACAGCCTCCTGTCCAGCCATCATTTTAAACCGCTAACCCACTTGAGACACCAATGTCTCATTTTCATGCCAGTTTTCCTACACCAATCATTGCAACTGATGTCAAGGATGGTAGTTGAAAGTAAAAACTCTTAAAAGAGTTTGGCTCAACCTGGATTGATCAAATTGCTGGTTTTAGATTCTCTCTAGTAGCATAATCTTATGTGGGATACCCTTTTTGTAGGTCCAAGGCCACAAGTGGTAGTAGATGGTGTGCAATTTGAAGCAACAGAGGAAGATCAAGTAGCAGAAGAAGGGAAAGTAGTAGAATCTACAAAGGATGGAGAGGACAAACCCTTAACTAAAGGGGGAAGTCCTAGCCATCAAAGGATTGATATTTCTTAAGACTCTTTATACGTGGCAAGTTCTCCAATAGGTAATAAAGTCATCATGCAAGAAACAACATCTATTTAATGAAACTTAAAATACAGGACACAGTCTACAACGACAACAGAAGCTATAAGGGAGCCACAACAAAACACAAGTGTTGTAGATGCTACACAGGAAATCAAGCAGGCCACAACCATAGAAGTAGTTGCTATAGAAGCTCAGCCAGTCAAAAAGAAAGAGAAGGGTATCAACCACTTACCTGGTAAACCTCATCACCAGAAACCCTTAAGCATGGACCATCTTATGCCACATTATGGAAAATTAATAAAAGGTTAAGAAATATGAATAGGAGGTTGCACTAGAAATGGGCTATTACCCAAGATAAAATAAAAATATGGTATGCCTAGGTAAACCATAGATACATTGGCCCAAGTTGTTAAGGAATGGTGCGAAGAACTTCCACTTTCGTGGCTTTGCATGAAGGTGGCATTAGAGGAAAAAATTAGAGTATAAATATATGATTGATAATATTGTTCAAGATCAGGGAAAATTTGCTACAGAACCAACATAACCCATTGCTACTTAACCTACTATTGACAATAGTGTTGTAAAACCTATTGGAGATAGTATGGTTACAGAACCTAGCATTGACCAAATTGCTTTGGAACCTACCATTAATGTAGTTGCTACATAAGGAGATGGGATACCTACTCAACAAGCACCCTAAAAATAAGTACTTATTGGTATGCCTAGAAATGGAGTAGTGGAAGTTAGAGTACACATGGTGGAAGGAAACTTAGTGGGATCTTTTGAAATTGGTCGATTAAGAACCGAACTCATGAAATGGTGATCAATGGCTAAATCACTTGGAAAGGTTGTCATTTTATTGCAAGATCACCACCAAACCACTCATCATTTGGGAAACATTGGGTTGATTTCTACACCAGAAGTGAGGAAAAATGGAGTTTCTTATAGACAGAAAGGAAAAAGGTTCAAGAGGCTCCATGGACAGTTCAAGGACCGACAACCGAGGTACCAATAGTTAAAACAAGATAAAAAGTATATGTGTCATTTATCTCACATGACCCTTGCTTGCAGGTGTCCTTCCCCTATATATTCAAACTATTTGAGGGAATAATGAATATCATTCCAGATGCATACCCTGGATGCAGGAAGATCATGTAATATTCTAGTTCTTGAACACTTTTATAGTTATATTATAATTGTCATGGAGAAGACCAAAATTTATTATGTGAGTTATATCAACACAACTTTATGCTGGATGCTCAAGACAAATGGCACGTGAATGGGACCCTAACCCCTTTGTGGGGGGTATAAAGCTAAGGGCCTTTGCTTCATTCATGACTCATCAGATTCAATGGAGAAATGCGTTGTCTCACCTGGAGTATACTAAGTTGAATGACAGTTAATGGGTGAGAGGGGAGCATCCTGTTCCCTCCACAGTTATCTCCACAATTATATTAGAAAAAAAAAATTTGCTCATGCAGTCTTGTTTTGTTTCTTCCATTCTTAAAACTCAGTGAATGGCTATTTGTAACAGTGGGGATTGGATTAGCACAAAAAAGGATGGAAACCCTACTTTGCTGCCAAAGACGGTGGGGGGTCTTATTCCCTAAGCAGAAAATATGGGAACCATTGTCTTAGTCCAAATTTGGCGTCACCTTAAATCAGTCCCAAATATATATTAAGCAGAAAATATGGGAACCATTGTCTTAGTCCAAATTTGGCGTCACCTTAAATCAGTCCCAAATATATATTAAGCAGAAAATATGGGAACCATTGTCTTAGTCCAAATTTGGCGTCACCTTAAATCAGTCCCAAATATATATTGATCTTTTAAGAAGGAACAACACACAGTGGATAGGATTGAAATTTCACTTTCCAATCCTTTGGGGTCCTTCTGAGGATTAGCAAAGAGGGGTAACATTTAATGCATTGACAACAGGCTTGGGTATTGGGAGAACAAAGTCATCTTTCATATGTTTGGAGCAAAATTCAGTATGAGTCCTCATAACCTATTTTATCCTATTCTTATGACTAGATGCCAGAGTACGAGTTGCACGAGGGCATTAAAATATCCACTAGGGGGGGGATGATGAGTCATAGTTTTGGCCAATATTTGACACCTTTCTCCTTCATTCACAAACCTTGTTTTCCCAACCCTTAACCTTTATATTCATCCTTTTTGTTGCTCAAGTCAAGATTTTATCTCAAGGCACTGTTTCATTTCATATTTCAGTTGATTTTCTGTTAAACATTAAGGGAAGTAGCGTATTTTGTATTTATCTTTGAATAATAAATTAGTTGAGAGATTGTTGCAGATTCACTTGCTATAGGTCCACATGCAAAGGATCTATGGAAGTAAAGTGATATGGTTGGAAACATGAACACTACTACAAATCCTACAGGTTGTTGCGAATGGACAGTAAATTGACACATAAATGTGACTTTAATTCTTCCTGTTAGAGTGATTATACAGTTACAACAACATTATTACCAGTGAAATGTCCAGAAACAAGATCTGTCTATCCTCTTGTTTATATTCCAACACTTTGTTACTTGTCTTTAATTTGATTACAATACTCGGTTTTAAACGGATTGAGAATATCTAATTCTCAAGCATGTTTGTATTAATTTCTCTTTATTACTTAGTTAATGAAACGTGTGTATAATAAGAGGCATTTTTCTTTGATAGATGGTAGACAATGAACAATGATGGACAATACATTCTGATGTTTTGAGATAGAACATAATCTAGATACATATTTGTTTTACCATATGAGTTCAATTCTATTAATTATATGTGTTAGTGTGGATGTTTAGGTTATTGATTAAAGTGTATTGTTGTTTTTGAGGCAGGGCCCATTTTAGAGGAACATGTGTTGTGTATTTTAGATTTCTTTCATTTCTGTTTGAGTATATGTTCATTTGAATTCTGTAGTTTAATAATTTCCTTTATATTCTTTCATAGATCATTTTTGCAATTAGTTAAATTGATCATTTGCAAATCCTATAGCTCAGTTTTTAATTTTGAATTTGTTAATACCCACAGAATTTTATTTATGAAAAATATTTCAATTATGCAAGTGTCTGTGTTTGCGACAAGGGTTATTTTATCCACACAATAGGATTTCAATTATGCAAGTGTGTGTTTTTAGTAGAAGTATTTTCATTTATATAACAAATTTAGTATCTATTGCTTCAATCACAGTAATTTCTTAATATAGGAGTATGATTTCCTATGATTTCCTTTCCTTTCTCTTGATAGAGCATAGTAGAAAACCAATGATAAGGTGATTTCTAAACCTGCATATACAGTACAAGGCATCTCAGTAGACTCCAGAACCTTGCTTTAACAATTTAATGTACAATCCATTTAGCTACCCTTCCTCAAGTTCCCCACACTTCTCAATCCGGGCTGCTTTCATCGCTCAGTCGGGCGTGGAAATCTCAAGCTTCAAATCAGTAAGGTAATTAAATAGACTATTAGTCGAGAGAGAAAAACAAGGGCCTTAGGCCCCAAACAAATATGATTGAGCTCAATTTCCATGAAGAGGGCCTCAGAAAACTACATAGATCCTTTCTAAGGGATCTATGGCCTCTAGATGAGATACAAGTGCCATTTACAGGATTTGAGCACCATGGTTGGGTCTAGAAGCCTCTTAGTTGGACCCCAATTTCATTAGATGTAATTGTAAGTGTTAAACCTGTGAAGTAAAGCAATGCATATAGATTCTTAAGAAAAACATAAATTAATCAATGGCTCATACACATAGTACACAGAGATTTATGCCGAAAACCCTCAATCGGGGAAAACCTCTCTTATATTCATTATATCGAATTTCACCATTCACCATACAATATATACAATGCTTTTAGGTATTCCGTAGATACCAAAACCATGATCCCTTAATCCGGGATTAATTTAGAAAACCGCTAAAAATAGCAAAAACCGCCCCCAAAAAAAATTTGGGGTGCTGCCCCGAACGCTGCGCATAACCAGTGGGGGCCATACCTGACCCACCTAAGAAGTGCTCGACGCACACGACACAAAGAGAACTACTAGAGGGATCGTCAGATGCAATTGTCGAATCTGACACACCCACACACACACATGCAAAGAATATAACACATACCCAACAATAATGCATTCAAGGCCTTAAAAATGGTTGGGGAAGGAGCATGAGGTCTTGGGGTCCTATTTAAATCTTCTTAGGATCAAGCTTCGTGTAATAGTCCTTGAATAACCACATAAGACCTTTATAGGGGATATTTGGCCTCTGTGGAGAATATTTGGTGCCATCGGTATGTTTGCATAACAAAAATGAGTCTTGATACCTATACCATGGCTAGGGAAGGAAAAAAGGGAACTTAGGCACAAAACAAATCTTCTTGAGCTTAAGGGACATGAACTAGGACAATACTGACCACACTTATCCTTTCAAAGGGATCATTACCTCTAGGTGGGATATGGGTGCCATTATAAGGTTTTTTACACCACATACGTGAGTCAATGCCTATAACATGGCCAAAGGAGGAAAACAAGGGTCTCAAGCCCTAATTGAATATTTCCCATGCTTAATGGCCATGAACAAGGCCCATGACTATGAATATGGGCACTATTAGTATGATTTTCACAATAAGAATGGGTCTTAGGACACCTACCATGGCCGAGGGAGGAAAACAAGGGCCTTAGGCCCTAAACAAAACTTTTTGGGCTTAATGGCCATGAAGAAAGATATCATAGCCACTGGGCACAAGGGGTATGTTCTACAATACCATGGGCATTGGGAATAGGAGTAAGAATAATATGAACTTGTGAATTTTTACTCGCAATAAGGCTTTCACTTCTAGGAACACACATGTACTTTTTAACATGCACACTTTTTAGAATCAACATGCATTCTTTTAACACATGTGAATTTTTTAAATTCGTTTTTTTTTTAAAGATTGAGAATTCCAAACTACATGTTTGTTAACTTGGTTGCTTCAAATTTAGGTTCAAAATGACAAACCTAGTGGTTTGGGCTGCAAAAACATCAAAACCTTCATTTTTTTAATACCTCTTAATATCTCTATTTTTTATGTTATTTTTAAATAGTCTACAAAAATTCATTGCCAATAAAACTACACACACATACAAATATGACTGCATATTCCAAATGTATAGAAACAAAATTAACTAATATTGTTTACTATTTTTTATTTATTTTCGTCTAAAACACATGTAAAAAATTTAAATAATACTTTTTACTATTTTTTTTATTTATTTTTGTCTAAAATACATGTCTTTTGTATAACTTTTTATCCCCTTACTCGTTTATTTTTTTAAAGTATTGGTTGCACTAATACAAACTTAGATCTACAATTAAAAATAAATAAAAATTGTTTGAATATGTTAAGACCCTCAAACCCTACACTAACATATGACCTCGTAAATTTGAGGATGTAATGAATTTCATAATTTAAAAAATATATAAAATTTAACATTATAAACTTTGGAAAAATAGTTATGCACAAGAACAATGTGTTCTTCACAATTGTATAAACTTTTTGAAGGGAATTCCATCATTTAGGTACTCAACGCCTACATTGACGACAACATATGCATTATATTTTGTAGGAAAAATAACATACCACTATTAGAAAAACTCAAATTTCACATTGTCATACAAAATAAATAAAAATTATATATTTTGAAAGCTAATTCAATATCCTACATTTCATCATTTAACACCATATTCAAATTCATTGTGAAAGTACCTCAAATCCTCTCTCCAAGTTAACAATATTGTTGTTTTTCCATGTTTGTGATGCTACTAATGCATCATGAGAGACCACCATTAGATTTCACCCCCCATTTGTTTGATGTTGAAGTATTCTTGTTAGAAAATAACCACTAATGTAAATATAAGTACATTAATTCTCTCAACTCTTGAGTTGACGGCCCAAAGATCCCACATGCACTAATATTATATCAACTTTTTCTCTAAACCTGGATTTTGCTTGCAAGCTTCATAGTTAAATAAAATTATTTCTCAAGATCTTTCTCCATCGATCTTCTCTCTCATTGAAACTCGTATATGAATGGATCTTAGGGTGCGCACATGTATCTATCATGTGTAGGCCCTGCATGTGGGATAATACTCCACAATAAATTCCCCTATCGCTATATGCTTTTCACAATGCAAGATGTAGAACTCAAGTTACTTAGGATTAAACCAATTTCCACAATTAAAATAAAATCATGTCATCACACCTCTGTAACACTATATGATAATTTATATAGCTTTTCAACTCATACCCAATCCACGAACAACAAATTCACCCATATTGTACCATCTACAACCCATACAACCCACAGCTAACCACTCCCAGTGCTCAAATGGTCCCACTCAACATGGGCCTTCTTTATAATTTTCTAGGGATGCCTAATCCACCACTGACAAATTCACCCATTCTCTACCATTTGCAACCCATAGCTAGCCACTCCTAGTGCTCAAATGGTCCCACTCACCATGATCCTTCTTTATAATTTCTGAGAGATGCCACATTGATCCCTTCCCTCCTCCACTTTTTTTAAAGCAACACAAATCAACGTCTTTTGTATCTATATGCATTGGGATTGTGATTGTTGGACTAGTTGATTCAAAAGTAGCCTCTACACCCCATCTCAACTAATAAAGCACGGCTTATCCTTCTCTAAAGGGAATTGTATAAATGTTTACTTTGTAAAGTGCCTTTGGAATAAACTCCAAAATTGTCTAATTATCTCGAGGCTACTTGTAACATTCCCAGACCATCCATATGGGCACATCACTACAAAAATTGGCTTTGATACCACTCTATAATGCCACCTTGGCCCCCAACCGAGGCGCGCCACTTCATGAGCACTCTGTCATAGCTCTATAGCTCATTGTAACACACCTAGAACCCTCGTTGAGGCATGATACATAAAATTTATACCTTGATACCAAAATGAAAGGAAAAATATATAGTGCAACATGCCTACCAATCATGCATCTAACAACACTTGCAAAAACTATACCAAAACTTATAACCACATATACATATTGAACGCATATTTGTTATACACAAAAATTAAATCTAAGAACATAAATAAACACAGAGATTAACACTTATCTTTAAGTAACAATGATGCAACTGACTCTAGGGATCAGACGTTTCTCGCAACCATAGATTTGTTTCTCTCCAAATCTCAACAACATATCACCCCCAAGTTGGGGATATGTATCCATAAAATAGGGTTTCCCTCACAGTCAAAATACTTCCCAACGTGATTAGTCTTCCTACAACTATCTCAATCCACCCAATTCTCTTCCCCGCGACCTACACAACCCAAGGGAGGGGATCCCACCTAGTTGGCCTAACCGTTGGATAGTCCGCGCACTTGGTGGTCATATGGCATATAAAGTGTGGTGACCATGGATAACCTTTGAAGAGTTCCTGTGCTCTAGTCATATGGTATATGGCATGTGAAGTGAGTTTGTGACCGAGGGTTGGGGCTAAGCCTCGACCCTTTCTTTGCCTGACCAAACCTTACATCAAATTCAAATATTAGATTTGAAGACATATATGGGTAAGAAACAAATGGTATCCCGGCCCGCGTGGAGCCTCTGGACTTAGTGGAGGTCTCAGGTTCGACCCCCATGGACTCCATATAATTTTAACAAAAAACCAATGACAGGTGTCATGTGGCACCTTCCCATTCGCTCTGAGCATGCCATATGTCGACCACCCATTGGTCCACGTCAACCGCTATCACATAAACAGTCAAATCACCACTTTTCACGTGTTAGTATGGTCTCATTCCATGTCAGCAGTACGGTCTGCACAGTCAGACTGTACGGACAATACAATCAACATTTTTTTATCTGATTGGCAAAGCGAACATAACACGATATCTCTCACATACGATGTATGTTTGAACCCATTCAAGTTGCATTGGGATCATGATGACGAGGCCTATGCATGAGTCTGTACTCAAGCAATTCCAAGAACTTTGATTTTTTAGCATATTTTGATCCCTGGATCACTAGGGATGCCAACTACTAGGAAACAACTGGTGCACAATCTATCACCCTCAGGGAATCTCTCTCTCTCTCTCTCTCTCTCTCTCTCTCTCTCTCTCTCTCTCTCTCTCTCTCTCATAGTTTTATATGCAGACATGACAACCTGTTTCTTCAGCTCCAATGATTATCTATCCTTCACTTCTCTCCAACTCATTGTCTATGCTTCCCACCTTGTGGTCTCTCCTAGATGACTAAAACTTCTTGATGCTTCTCCCACTCGTTAGAATCCTGCTTCCCCTCCATTGAATGACTCCTACTAGACTGCTCAATTCCTCTAATTGTTGTTTGGACTGACTGACTAACTCTATTTTTCCATACAAGTTTATCTTTTCCTTGCTTTCTTAACTCACACTCCTCCCAAGTTGGTTTGTACTCAACTCCATGCTCACAATAACTTCCTGAAATGACTTCTCTAACCCACCCTCTTATAGGAATTCAATGATTGGATTTGGAAACACTCCAAAGGATATAGAAGGTTCATAACATAAGGTAATATCTATAACAATGTGGGTTGAGATTAATACCCATGGTCATTCCCTTTTTTGTACCCCTCCCCCTCTTATGGATACTTATCCCTCGATTAATTTGTCTTTGTCCACCTGCAATGTAATTGTCTTTATCTATCATTATAATTTACAAAGTTTACAATTACATTGATTGTCCCATGTACACATATCTTTGTAAAATATATACATCACTAAGATGGTGGTAAAATAGGGATGTTACATTCCCCTCCCCCTACAAATTGAATTGTCCTTGGCGCACATTATCATACACAATTTCATAATTACATACAAATCTTTTCACAGCTAAATATTTGCTACTTCTGCAAGTTCACAACTCTCGTATCAATTCCAACCATCAATCTTGCTTCCTCACAATCTGCAAAACTCAAGGAAGTGTCACCCCTTCACTGCTCATAGTACCTCAGGTTGTACCACTTTCCTTTCATGGCCAATGCATAGATCAGACAAGAAGCATCTAATATGTGGCTCCATGAATTCTCAGCTTCCAGAATGGAGTTTTCACTTGCTTATTTACACATGTACATTCATCTTTCTTCAAAACTTTCAAAAATTTTCAAGTACTCTTCCTACATAGCCTCCATGTTCTCCCATGTGGCATCTTTAGGATCGTATCAGGTCCATTGAACCTTTACCATTCCGATGGATTTGTTCCAGAGCACCTTGAATTTTCGATCTAGGATGCACACTAGCTCCACCCTACAATCCCCTATGTGCTTCACCTGGGTCACAGTCCAATCAATTACATGATTAGGATAATGTATATACGTATTTAATAAAGAAACATGGAACACATTATGAATTCTCATGGATGTAGGTAATGCAAGAATGTATGCAATTGATTCTATCATCTCTAGGATTTAAAATCACCCACAACATATTGCTACCAATTTTGGGCAACTTCTCAACTTCAACAAGGTCCTTTTGGATTTAACTTTCAAAAATATATTCTACCCCACTTTTAATTCTCCATGTGTCCTTATTTTATCATCATAACTCTTATGCATTTCCGGAGCAATCTTCATATTCTACACGATCTTAACCATTTTCTCCTCCATTTCTCTTAACAAATATGGCCCAATAACATCTCTATATGTTGGATTATCCCAACTCACTGATGTGTTACATTTTCTATCGTACAACGCTTCAAATGGACTCATCTTCAATGATTCTCGATATCCATTATTTTAGGTGAACTCAACTAGATGCAAGAAGTCCTCCCACCTAGAAGGTTTGTCCATAACATACATTCTCAACATATCCTCGATTACCCAGTTAATTATTTTTTTCTGTCCATCCAACCCTAGGTGATATGTTGTACTAAAATTCAATTTGGTCCCAAATACCTCTTCCAAAAATTGGAGGTCAATTTGGTATCTTTATATGATGTTATCGCTTTAGCTACCCCGTGTAGCCTAGCAACTTCTTTCATATATTTTATGCAATATCAACTTCCTTATGAGTTACTTTTATTGGAATAAAATGTGCAACCTTTGTCAGTTTATCCCCTACCACCATAATGGAATCGCGTTGCCTTGTTGTCCCCAGAAACTTGGTAATGAAATCAATAGTAGCAACTTTCCATTTCCATTTAGGAATGACCAATGGTTGTATCAACCCTATTGGGTGTATGTGCTCAGTGTTTACCTTTTGACATTCCATGCATCTGGCTAAATAATCTAATACATGCCTCTTCATACCAGGCCAAAAATACTACCCTCTTATAGTTGTGATGGTATTTTTGTATCCTGTATGTCTAGTGTATGGCACATTATGCATCTCTCTTAACACTAAGTTCCTCAATTCCAAAAAATAAGGAACATAAACTTTGTTTTTGAACAAGAGGATTCCATCCTCCTATAGCTTGTAGTATTTATATTTCTATTGTAAACTACCATGTTGTAATATTTCCTTGACCTACAGATAATGTGGGTTTGTTGTTACATCCTTTAAAATTATGCCCTTCAAATATGTACTATACACTCTAATGGTTGTATCATGCATTTTATGCACCCTTTTGTTGAGTGCATCAACAATTCAAATACTTATTTGATGTCAAAATCATACTAACTGAGAAACTCCAACCATCTTATTTTTCTAGAATTTATTATTGGCCAATCAAACATGTGTTTCAGACCACTATGGTCTAATCTAAATTCAAACCTTCGGCCCATAAGATAATTCCTCCACATTTTTATGGCATGTATTATGGATGTAAATTCCAACTCATGTGTGGCATAATTTATTTCATACTCCTTTAACTTCCTAGAATCATAACAGATTGTGTGTCCATTTTGTGTAAGGACTCCAAAAATCCCTTCTTTGCATGCATCCGTGCACACAACAAAATTTTCATATGGATCTATGACCTTTAACACAAGTGCACTGGTCAATAACTCATTCAAGTGCTGAAAACTTCTTTCACACTTGGCACTCCATTTGAACTTCACCCCTTTTCTCTACAAATAAGTTATTGGGTGCGCAATATTGGAGAACCCTACAATGAACCTCCTATAATAGCCAAATAAACCCATAAAGGATATAGCTTTAGAAATACTTTTAGGTACTAGCCAACTCTTGATTGCTTCCACCTTCTCTGGATCCACTGCTATGCCTTCCTCTGAAATAATGAGGCCCAAGTGTTGGATATGTCTTTGGTAAAGAGAACACTTGCTCAACTTGACATATAATCGATGCTCTCTTAAAAATTGAAGCACCATTCTCAAATGTTGTTAATGTTCCTCCTTTGTTTTAGAGTAGATGAAAATATCACCTAAGAATACAATAACAAAATGGTCCAAGTAATCCATGAGCACTCCATTCATTAAACACATGAATGCAACTGGTGCATTTGTTAACCCAAAAGGCACCACTACAAATTCATAGTGCCCATATCTTGTCCTAAAGGATATCTTGCTATTTTCTTTGATCCGTATTATGTTGGTCCGTATTTATAAATGGAACAAAATGAAATACAGATGTATAGCAAAGAAACACACAGAGATGCAATAAAATTTTACTTCTATTAATAAAGAGAACCTGCTGAAACTATAAAAATGCATACTGAAGAAAACTTGCTCAAATGGTGGCAACTTATCTCTGAGAAGAGATGTGACGGCTAC